>CAIGRK010120341.1:0-14564 GCA_903798315.1 Fraxinus greggii
CGTTGATAAGAATGGAAAACCTGTTCTCTATCTCGTGTTCGAGTATCTTGATACTGATCTTAAGAAGTTTATTGACACTTACCGTAAAGGCCCTAACCCTGGGCCAATGCCGCCCACTCTCATCCAGAGTTTCCTTTACCAGTTATGCAAGGGGGTGGCGCACTGCCACAGTCATGGTGCCCTCCATCGGGATCTCAAACCCCAGAATCTACTTGTTGATAAGGAAAAAGGGATCCTCAAGATTGCGGATCTTGGTCTAGGCAGGGCTTTTACTGTTCCCCTCAAGAGTTATACCCATGAGGCACGTACACTTTTTCTTTAATCGAGTTTCCCAATGATTGATGAATAGATTAGCGTAATTCACTTATCCAATCCTTTTTTCCAATTTTTTAACCCCCTTCTTTTATTTTTGAGTGTGTGTAGATAGTTACTCTCTGGTACAGAGCACCTGAGGTTCTTCTGGGATCCACTCATTACTCTACGGCTGTTGATATGTGGTCTGTTGGCTGTATTTTTGGTGAGAACGGAATTCTTCCACTGAATAAAAGATATCTTGGGCTGTATTTCACCCCTTTGTTTTTAAAATATTAGATACTCTGCATTTGTCTTTAAAATCTCAAAGAAGCAGATTTGTTGAATAGATGAAAGTAATCGTATACTCTGTTGTTAATTCTGTTTTTCAATACTGTAGTTTTTGTACAGATCTCAGCCATTTAGTAGTTAGAGGATCACACTCTTGATTATTGAATAACTTGGGTTTTTTGGCTTTTTGCAGCTGAGATGGCAAGAAGACAAGCTTTATTTCCTGGTGATTCTGAGTTCCAGCAACTGCTTCACATATTCAGGTATACTTGCATCCCTACTGTTGGATTAGTCGATGGTTATGCAGAGTCTTCTGCTTCATGATTGGCGATATTATATTTTACGTCTCAGGATTAGTGGTTGAATCAGCTCTTTCCCCATTGTATTTCTTTGGACTTCGACTGTAAGAAAGTTCTGGTTTATTCTAGGTTAAGCAAATTACTGAACATATAATTAAGATATGGTTCTTATTTGCTTAGGTAACCTTAAAGTTTAAACTATCAAACTAGTATAAGACTGAGGTTTTGGTACAGTCAGTATTTTATAGCTTATGTTTGTAAATTAGGACAGCTAAATATTATAGTTATGCTGTGGTTGAAAACTGAGTTTCAAAAAATATGTGGTCTCATCTCTAACTGCTCAGTATTTCAACTTAAAGCGGTCAAAAGATCTCACCTCCACCTGGAACGGGAATTTGCACATGGTCTTTGGTTAAAAAATGAAATTGGCCTACATGTGAAGAAACTTGTTGAAGAACATATTTTAAATAAATGTATTTCTCCCATTTATAAAAGCATAAGCTTTTGGATGAGGTGGTTCAACATCTATGATGGCTAGATACATGAAATGTTGTGATTACCGTTTTTATTTGCCTTAGAAGTATATTTTTTAAGGTAAGGAAGGGGGATAAAGCTTAGTTTTTATTGTTGTTGTTGATGTAGAATTATGTAGTTTCGGACTACACAGCTACTAGTTCTTCCAAAGCTCTATAGATAGTTCATGTTTGGTTTGCATTTCTATTTCCGCTGATACAAGCATGTTTAAGAAGCAAGTCTCTTCCTAAGTTTTTTATAGATTTTTCATGTTTGGTTTGCATTTCTGTTTCTGCTGATACAAGCAAGTTTAGAGAAGCTAGTCTAGTGGAAGTATCAATATTGACTGGGGGGGTGCCTCTTTCCAGATGCTAAAATCCTTTCTGGAGGACCATGTTTAATGTTTTTAAGGGTATCTTCAAAATCTGATGCATTGTGTATGTTCATCGTAGTGAGAGATTTCAGTTGTGCATGGACAGGCATATCTGTCAGTGGATTTATATTGTTCGCACAAGTTATTTAAACAAGGGATTTAAAGAAGTTATTTTTCCCCTGGACCTTTATAATCAAGATTCAATTAGGCCATTCGATCCATTTTATGGATGTCAGTTGTTGCTTAATTTGTGAGCATGACATATTTCTTCTCACAAATAACTACTACTTGTTCATCATGGAAGGTTGCTGGGAACACCAACAGAGAAACAGTGGCCTGGAGTTGGTTCACTGAGGGATTGGCACGTGTATCCACAATGGGAACCTCAGAACTTGGCTCGTTCTGTTCCATCACTGGGACCTGATGGAGTTGACCTTCTATTGGTAAGTTTTTATTCTCAAGCTTTTGTTTATATACCTAAGTTTGCGGTGACTTCTTGTGCTCTAATAAGCCTACGTACATAACAATTTTTTGCTGTCAAGTTCCAGTTTAGACAGATAATATATAGTGCTACTTTCATAACAAAAAGCACGACTATCTTCTATGTCTCGAAGGAAAATTTTGAATTATCAGTAGATGAATCGTGATTATTACACAGCATATGTATTGTCATTTGTTTGCTGAAAATTGTGTGACTAATGTTATCTTTGAATGTTGCAGAAAATGCTTAAATATGATCCGGCGGAAAGAATTTCCGCTAAAGCTGCTATGGATCATCCCTACTTCGATGGGTTGGATAAATCTCAGTACTGAAGTCAATATTACCTCAGAAACGAAGGATGAAGCCGCCATCGTTGAAGGATGTGTCATCATCTTGGTGATTTGAACTTTTTCGTGTAAACATTTTCAACTTATACGTTGTATTTATCTCATCAACAATGGAGTACTCTTGGAGAATTTATTTCATTCCAAGATTTTTAAAAGAAAACTAGAAAATTTCGGCATTCTATTTGAAAAATTAAAGATCTTTGACTCCCTAAACATTCGATATATCATAGAATCAATGGATTTTAGGGGTGTGTTGATTCATTTAGAGCATCTGTAATGCTAATTGTGTGGAAAAATTTCTTATGTTATAGTGACATAATTCTTGACACAATGGTTGACAAAATGACATATAATATTTCATCATTGGACTGTTTTGAATACAATCAACATTTTTTATTCAATTATATCTTGTCAACTAATATTATGTCATCTGTTAACACTTTCTGTCAAAGTGGCATAATCCGTATTTGATTTGGATAAAAAATAGGTTTCAATAATAGACTAATAGTTTGTGAAATATATGATTGAAAAGTTGATTAAAATTGTGGGTTCCATAAATGTTTGGTTCGAAATGAATTTGAGGGAAAATATGTTTTAAAATATGGAGATCAAATAGATACTAACTTTAGATAAATTTGAATTATAGATGGTAGTATAATTTATTAGAAATAATAATTTGAACTTAAGCATCTATATTATATTGAATAGATAAATTGTACTCACGTAAACTAAGATCCTGTAAAAGAATAATAATGCTCTCAGAACTATGGCTTCAAGTTCAATACAAAACTCAAGTTCCTGAATTTAATTAAATTAGATGTGAAGTCATGATCAAAATATTGTTGAATAGAAGCTTCTCGATGTACCAAATCTAATCTTAGTATAATATGATTCTCGTATGGAAAAAGTTTCAAGTAAAGAATTTTTTTTATCGAATTCATACATACACTGATGTGGCAGAATTTGATTCACATGTTTTCTTTTTGGTTTATTTTTTCATTTTCCAATAATTTCACTTCACGTGTTCTCTTTTAAAATTTTTTGTACATGTAGCATGATTGTTCTCGTCTGGCTTGATCCTTGTTTGCTGGTCCACTAAAATTAATTGGGTAGAAGTGCAAGATTCCAAACTTCCTAGTAATATGAAACACATAAGCTGGTTGCTTACATGGGTCAAAATCAACGTCGTATGACACTGAACACGCCAACTCCATATAATGTGCCGACAATTAGCATATCTCATACAGATCCTGTAAATTAAAAAATAATTGTTCAAACGAGAAAATTATAGTTGGGCTCTTCAACTTATGTCTAATGTGGTAAATAGGTCCATGTCTTTCTCCATCTTTAATTTGTAGTAACATTCTTTCCTCCTTCCATCTCTACTCCTAAATTGCTATCCCAAAGTAGCGAAAATGGGTCAAGAAACAAGATGGAAGGGGATAATATATGGAAAACAAATATAAAGGCATAGAGCGAATATAAAGAGTTGGTGTTGAACACATGTTGAGTAGCTCGAGTTTTTATTAATTGTTCCATTAACCGCTCAAAAAGTTATGCAAGTTAACTATTGTTGATACACAAAAGTTGATGTGACAATTTCACAATCAACTTAAGAGGAACTTGATGTACAATAATGGACTCCAATGTCCATTTAATCCAGGCTCAGTTTCACCAATCGATCACCACAATCAACAAACAAAATCCCAACCTATCTCCAAAATCGATTGCTCCAAGGTTCCCACAATGGGTAGAGGGTGTGAAGGTACTATAGCCCAAAAACAGCCACAAAGGCTAGAGACAAAGGAGAAGATAAGATACGGTCAAGCACAAAGTCAAGATCGAGAAGCACGTAGCAAAGAGGTTCTCTTTTCTCTCAAACACGTCTACCAAACTTTCACGCGCACCAGCAACAGTAACGGGCAGCCTATATAATTGCAAGAATGGGCTTTTAGGTTAAAGGGTAGTAGATGCCCAATAGGTAGTATATAAGTGGGCTGCCAACCAAAAAGCAATCCAAGGTAATAAGTCGGGTCATGTGTAACACTAATTAAATTATGTTACTTCAAAATGACCCAAATAGGTTGTAGGTTTGATTTGTTCGATTATGGTGTCGATATTTCACTTCACTCGTCGACCGAAGCATATGAAGTATAATCCAAAATAAAACGGTTTAACATCATCGTCCGAGATTTGTTGGGTATCAAAAACCCAACATTTGATGAAATTAAAAAATGTGTTATTGCTGAAATAATTGTGAAATATATGTAATCTTCATTAAGTAGTGTTTGGTGAAGTTTTACAAAGAAAAGTTTGGCTCCTCCCTTCTACTTGGGCATTTGCTTCATTAAATAGGCACCGAGACAAGAGCTTGACATTCTTTGTCTTGTTAAGTTAAGGTATATGTCTTCGAGATACGTGTCACCGTCCCATTCGAATGCATCTTATTGGTTGAGGAGTTCGACAAGGTTAAACCATCATTACACCTAGATCATAGTCTGTGATCTAGGTTATCATTGCCTACAATCTAGATAATCATTGTTTTTTCCTGATTTATTATTGACATCAAAGGTTACACTTTTCCATCTCTGATTGGTTGAAATGGGTGGCGTTGATGTCATTGGGAAACATTCCTCCAGTTTGCTCATGATAATGTTTTCAAATGACAACTTTGGTTGTTCTGATAGAGTAAGTCCTTAGGTTTAACCTCACATGATATGCATATATTTTTAATAGTTAAGCTTCTTCAATTAATTTGGAGTGAGTCGACACTTTGTCCAAGGCGACCTCTTAAAATTGGACACCAACAACCAACGTGTAAATTTTTAACTAGTCAAATAGATGAAATCATGGAAATCAATCGACAACAAGACCAAATTAAAAGTTAAATATTCAAGTGTGACAAAATAAAGATTGAAACCTAAATTTTACATTTAGCCTAACTTGAAAACCTTAACTTAAAATTTTCTATCTTGAAAGAACAAGTAATTAATTGCAATAAAAATGTTCAACTACCCCACGCTCATCTAACTTCTTCAGGATGACATGCCACGCCACCCAAAAGTCTCTGTTCATATTACTCTCATCGCATCTGTATACATCTCTATCGAATTACCACCTAATTTTTGAAATCCTGTTCATGGAAATATAGCAGTATAATTTAATGGGATCTGTACGTTAATCACCTACCTGGCCCCTAGGATCCCGTGAACTATTCAATTTAGGCAAAAGAGTTCCTGATAGTCTGTTCGATTCTTTAGCAGAATTTATGTAGGTTGTTGATAGCTTCTAGAATTTTGTTTAGTCTGGGGAAAGATCCTGAAATTTTTTAAATTGAGTTGAATTTAAGCTACTATATAATTCCACGCGATTTGTATAGCAGCAGCAGCAAGGAAGAAGAGTGCTAATGGAGGTGGAATCATCGAAGCAAGAGGAGAACAAGACGATGATTGCTCAGAACGTTCGCAAACTGGACAAAAAACGTAGAAGAAGAATCATATGTGGGGTGGTGATATCAGTGATTTTAGCTTTAGCCCTAATTTTCACGATTCTAGGGCTCACAGTTTTCAAGGCCAAGCGTCCCGTCACCACCGTCAATTCCGTCGCTGTTTCCGATCTAGATTTCTCATTTGACATAGCCAGGCTCAGGGTTCACTTGAACGTCACCGTCGACACCAGCGTCGCCGTGAAGAACCCTAATAGAGTGGGATTCAAGTACAAAAACAGCACTGCTTTGTTGAAATACAGAGGCGACGTGGTGGGTGAAGTCCCAATTCCGGCCGGAAAAATTGGCGCCCGTGACTCGATGATCATGAACTTGACGCTGACGCTTATGGCGGATCGGGTGCTGGCCAACTCCAATTTGTACTCCGACATGATGTCTGGTACGTTGCTTCTCCAGACTTACACTAGAATTGCTGGAAAAGTGCGCATATTGTTCAATATTCATGTTGTCTCCTACACCACTTGTGATTTGGAAATAAGTATTTCCAGTAGGAATGTTACCAAACAGCAATGTCACTATAAGAACAAAATATAGTCTATACACAATCTATCAATGAAGAGAAGGTATGTGTGAAGAAGGATTCATCCAAATATATTGGGAACCAAGCTTGCTTATTTTCTTTTGTTGTCTTGAATTTGATATTTTTATTATAGATGAAGCTTCTACTTTGTAGATAGATGTAAGATATCTGTTTTTTTGTTAATATGAAATTATTATTTAGTGAATTTGGATATTGTATTTAAAGAGGGGAATGCTCAGTTTGTGAAAATGTTTGATGATTTCCACCACACACTTCAAAGAGGAAAAATCAAGGAACATTTGGCTGGGTTTTTGCTTTGGCTTCTTGTAAATTCCACTAAAAGTTCTTTAGTAAGACAAAACAGTTTCGAAAAATTATCAAAACATTTCAAAAGCAATTTCTTTGTTTAACAAACAACTTTTCGAAAGCTGAGAAATTACACTTTTGATATATATGGACAAATTTGACAAGTCTTGGTCCCAGATAAACAAATCAAAAGATTGTTTGAGTTTGTTTTGTGAAAAGTCGTAAAAACACGTTTAAAAACAACAACACAAAATTTTTCCACCAAAGGCCCCAGAGGTTAAGCTACTGCTTCTAACACCTAATCCCCCATTGAGCATTCCTAAGGATATTGCTCGAATCCACTATAAAGCCCCAAAACCGAGCAAGAACAAGTTCAGCACAAAATCTGAAATAAGAGATTCAAATGAAACTCTTTTATCTCGAATACACATCTCCTATCAGCAATCACTCACAAAGAATATGTATTGCTTTATAAATCTCTCTAAATAACAATCTTACAAAGAAATTGCTCAATAATCATTCAACTGATGACCAAAAATTGCAGAGCCAAGACAGAGAAAGATGAAAAGTCCGTATTCGTTCAACCCTAGCTTTCTAAGTATCCCTTAGATATCTGATTAAATGTTTCATAGCTTCCTAATGAAGCTCACCTAGATTACTCATAAATCTGCACAGAACACTTACAACAAAAGCAATATTAGGTCTAGAGCTTACCATAACGTGCATAACAAAACCTATTGCATTAGTACAAGGCACATTAGCCATTCTATTAAGCTCATCTTCAGTTTTTGGTGAATGATCAGTAGATAACTTCACACGGGCGGATAAAAACAAACTAACAGGTTCAGATTCATGAAGTGAAAATCTTTTAATAACCATTTCAATGTAAGTTTCTTGTGTTAAAAATAATTTTCCATTTGTTCTAACTCTTTTTTTTTCCATTCCTAGTATATCCTTCTAGCAGTCCTTTATTTCAAATTCAGATTAAAATTTTTCTTTCAGAACATTAACTACAACTTTATCATGACCAGCTAGAAGCATATCATCAACATTTAGAAGCGAATAGAAAATTCAAAATTTTCAGCACATTTAAAGTGGAAACAAGGATCATAATCTGATTTTTTAAAACCAAGATTTTGTATAAAAGAATCAAGCCTCATATGCCATTGTCTAGGAGCCTGTTTTAGACTATACAAATATTTTTTTCAAAAGATACACTAAGTTTTTGCTCTCTCTTTCAAAATATTTAGTGAATTTGGATCTTGTATTTAAAGAGGGGAATGCTCAGTTTGTGAAATTTTTTGATGATTTCCACCGCACACTTCAAGGAGGCAAAAATCAAGGACCATTTGGCTGGGCTTTCGCTTTGCTTCTTGTAGATTCCACTAAAAGTTCTTTTAGTAAGACAAAACAATTTCAGAAAATTATCCAAACATTTCAAAAGCAATTTCTTAGTTTTAGAAACAACTGTTCGAAAGCTAAGAAATTACACTTTTGATATATATGGGCAAATTTGACAAGAATTGCAGATCTTGATCCATTGATGATGTTCTTTTAGTTTGTTCTATGAAAAACTTGTTTCATTGGATAGGGTTTGTTCAGAGCATAATTAAGCCTATGTTTGGTTTCGACAAAAAATTAGATTTTTAGTAGATTTTAGTAAAAGTTAACGAAATATGTTGTTCAAAAGTTGATAAAATTTGTGGATCCCATAAAATATATAGTTAAAAATGAGTTTGGAAAAAATGAGTTTTAAGAATTGAGAACAAACATGGACAAAATGTGAAATTTGGACAGAATTCGAAGAGAAGCAAATGAAAGGCTTGCATGAAAATTCCTGTAGACACATTATTGTAGTTTAATTTATTTATTTATTTCATAATTGGTAGAGAATTCCTTGTAGAAAGTGGAAAACAGATTATCAATTTACTATTGAAGATATCACTAAAACATTGGATTTCACTAGCGAGAAAGCACCACATACATATACTAAAATTTGTAAGACTATATCACCAGAAGCAGAGATTTGACCTGTATCGGCTGGATATTTTACATTAGCAAATGCCATGGATGTTTTCATTCATTCCTAGGACATGTAATTGTTTCAACTAAAATGTGTGTGCAGTTACTGTAATTTCATTTCGTATAAGCTCGACTAGGTTCATCATAGCTAATATAAACTCCTTTCGTTCTCATTGATCGGGTCTTCATACTGATAATACACATTATACTTGTGAGGCTCTTTTAAGTCGTACAAAAGACTTTCTTAGGTTGTGCTACATGTACATAATAATTTACATAATAGTTTATATAAATTCGTTTCATTGGTCTCGAGGCTGTTGGCTGCTAGTATTGGTGACAACACTGTTGTTGCCGCTGCCGCCTCTGCTATTCTAACCGTTTGGTGGTTCTCTTTGCCCAGCATAATAAATCGTACTTTAGTATGTTTTGCTTTCTCCCCGCGGTACATATTGCATTTGACATTCTTATTGAGAAAATTTGACAAGGAAGATCCAACAGATAATATACAGAAAAATAAGTGAAATAACTATGAATCTCTCTGCTTGGTGTATTATGTACTGCATTACAGTCTGCTTGTTAATATGCGTGTCTTTGATCCAATTGTTTTCGATGAATTAAATTTTTCGAGAGAGGATGAAGACAGCAATCTTACAAATCCTCGTCATAAGTTGAAAACAAACCTCCACGAGCGTAATTCTTCAAGTTCAGAGTTCCTTCTATACTTCTAGGTTTCTCTTGGATGACTTCGATTCAGGTACTAGTTTCATTTTGTCTAACCATGGATAAAATCGATCAAAAACCAACAATGATTAACCAAATATCGAAGAACTATGGTGCAAGAAAAGATTTTCGCTTGAGAACCTTCCCAAATCACCTAATAGTCCAAAGAATTTAGGATTTTCTATTTTGTACAAAATTTACCATTTTTATTTTTTACCCCCTCAGTGATTTTTATTTAAACCAACGTACTTTCTATTTTGTTTATAATACATTTTATTTTCCAAATTTCCAAGGCATAATTTTTCCAAATTAAAAAGAGAAAATTACATAGTATACCTCTTTTTCTTTAGAAAAGTTAAAATATACTTTCTTTCTTTCTTAATTCTTTTATTTTTACCGTACATCTAAATAACACTTTTTAATAAAATACCTTTTCTAATTGTATAAATATTTTTAAAAACTGTTATTAACATTTCAAACACAAAATATAAGAACTTAACATGCAATTGCCTCCTCTCACTTTCAGGGTGTGTTTGAACCAAATTATTTTGGAATAGTAGATTAATGGAGAATATGTGGTTAAAAAAGAAAGAAAAATTATTGATGTGATGAAAAATATTATTTTATTGAAGAATGTGTGGTTGAAAATGAGTAGAAAAATGAAAATAAAAATTTTAATATGTACCAAACATGAGCTCATTCTCTAATGCCAGGGGCCTCTGCCAAACCCTGGCACCACCATTTAGATCTAAAAAATTCATGTAAATAACTGGCGTAAAAGAGTATGTGGATGCTTCGTTTAAATCAGAATAAAATGTGCACTAGTTGCTCTAATGATTTTGTCAGTTCAATGGATGATTCAATTTTCATAAGACAAATTGGCAAGTCCATCTTTGCAATCAGAGATTCACATGGAGTGATTTCAAATGGGTAACATAATATGTTACTTGTATCAAAAGATGGTGGTGTTATATTTAAATATGGCTTAATAGCATAAAACGTTCATACGTTTCAATTTTTTGCATTTTCACACCTATTTTCACGTTTCATTGCGGAAAACGTCATTTTCACCCATTTTTAATTTAAAATGACTAATATACCCTCACATTTAAAGTTTAAAAAAAAAAAAAACAAAGCTTAAATTGCAATCACACTCTCAAACTTTTTCACAAAATGCAAATCAGTTCAATAAATTATTAAAATATTAAAATTTTTAAAAAATGTTCTCTCTCTCCCCCCTCATTTCGCCTCCTCCCTCCTCCACTTTTGAAGCCAAAACACTCCGACCATCCACCACCCAAACCACCCAACCTCCATACCACCGGAAAGCGCAGAACCAGTAATCAATTGAATGCTAGAACAAAAAATTACCAACAATCTTCCACATAAATAAGAAAGAACCAAAACATGATTTCCAAAGGCAGCAATCATGGTACTATAACAAAGCAAATATTTTTTATTAGCCATTTTGAACACTCATGAGGCTTTCTCAATTCTTCCACATTTTGCGTACATATCTATTAAGCTGGTGACTACATGTGTGTTTGAATTAAGTGTTCCCACATAGTTATGAATAATTGACTCAGCTACATCCTCAATCCCCAGCTGAGATAACACCCAAAATAAATGTTTCATCTGGCTTGATACCCGTCTCTTTAATACATTCAAATAACTTCAAGGCAGCATGAGGTTGCCCATTCTTTGCATAACCCCCAATTATAGCAGACCAAGAAACCAGATTCTTCTCAGACATCTAGTCAAATAATTGCCTCGCCTCGTTCATATTTCCAGATTTAGCATAACCATCTAACGTGATGATTCATGACGACACATTCTTATGAGGCATTTTCTCAAAATACTCATTTGACTTCTCTATTTCTCCCACTTTACAGAATCCTGATATCATTAAATTCCACATCCCTACATCCCGATCCGGTGATGTTTCAAACAGAATATGAGCGGCACCAAGTTCACCAGCATCTACATAGCCAGAAACCATTAGGTTGCAAACAGTTAAATCCTTAACAGACATTGCTTCAAAAGCCTTCGTGCCTCCACACATGGAGAGATTTGGGGGCGGTGGAATTGTGTCTTCTGGCCAAATCCATTCACTGAATTACATACATATACAATCTGCCATCAACTCAGCACTATGCTACTACTGTTAAATAAAAATTGGACAAAAATTTCACACTGGGTATTGATTCAATTTAGTGGAGGAGACGGTGAGAGGAGAATGCGGAGGGAAGAGGAGGAGAGAAGAGAGAGAGAATTTATTTTTTCTTTTTAAGGTTTTAATAAGGCTTTTGAACTCATTTGTACTTTTTAAAAAGTTTGAGAGTATAATTGTAATTTGTTTTTTAATTTTTCTTTTCTTTGTTTTTGTTTTTTAAATTGTAGGGTATATTGTTCATTTTACATTAAAAATTAGTGAAAATGACGTTTTCCGCAATGAAACGTGAAAATAGTGGTGAAAATGTAAAAATTGAAAACGTATGGACGTTTTGTACACAACAAGCCAAACGTATGGATGATTTGTGTTATTAAGCCTTTAAAATATTATTACATTCCAAAACATAGAAAGCATAGATTCACGTCACCTAATTGTTGAAAGCTAAAATAGAATTGTTTGATTCACTCCATGTTATGAGAACTATTTACCACTCGGAAAAAGGGAAAAACGGAATATGTTTGAAGAAATGTATTGAGAACGAGAGATCAAGAGACAGGTAGCGCGGAATGGCCTATCAATCATTGGTTGACCTTCCCTTTTTCCAGTCATGACTTGGACAAAAGAATGTCTAGATCGTCGAGGCTTTCCTGAAAAAATGTATGTGTGTTCTTAATACTTCGTCAGAAACATGATTAGAGGTCTCAGATAACTTCGAACATGTACATGACTCATCTCGGTGCAAATTTTGACAAAACGATCTTGATGTTAATGCACAATGCCTTTGTGTGTGAACATAATGTTCTTGGACAAATGTTACAAAAGCACGAATATCAATTTGTTTGGAAATGAGAATTTAAACATAATTCTAACAAAATAATGAATATGTCAAATAATGAAAAAGACTAAAATACCATTATCAAACTACCATAGATAGATCATTGCACAATTTAAATAAAAAATTGGAATACAAGTAATTCAAGAGGGAAAACTCTGACAAAACAATGACAATTAATTTTAAGAAATACAATCTATTTTTTGAGATAAACATTGACAATTGTACCCATGGCTCTCATGTTGCTTGAGCTTCCTCTGATGAAAATATGTCACAATTGATCTTTTACGTTTTTAAAGACATTTTTTTTTTAATTTTTATAATGTGAGTAGTGATAAATTGATATTATCACTCTGTGATAACGTTCAAAGTCATTTGTAGTATGATTTTTATTTTATGTAATTCGTAATTAACTTGAGAAACTATAGGTCACGGTGTCGGAAGTTTAAAATTATAGTATACTTTGGTGAGTATCAAAGACGCAATTGAAAATTCAATGATGGCAGATGAGACGAGGCATTTATGGGCCTTTCAGGGAGTTTCTTGAAGCCTTATCCAGCCCATATTTTGGGTGGCTTGGGTCCGAGCGACCCATATTTTCTGCAAGCATAAAATTTCGAGGTCAGACGCGCTTCAACCTGATAGCTTCTTCTTCACTTTCCTTTACGCATACAACTTGATTCAGACTTAGAACTTGCAACTCTTATCCGACCTTAAGCTCCAAGTACTTACTTTTTTTAATTAATTATTTTCGCCGATGAAATTGAATTATTTAAGTTCTTGAGTAATGTTATTTATAGTAAAGATTACTGATAATCATCTTACGTTCATACATCTGATAGGAACATTATTCTCAGTATTATTCTAAGTTGTTATTGCTAGTCAAAAAGCATAATTGTTCTGTTCAATTAGTGGCTGGAAAATGTCTCAACCATACATTATAAATGCTTGTGTGTGGCGTTGGTGGGGATAGCCCTGCCATACTTTTCTTTTTGCGTACGAGTCCTTAATATTTTTGGGCAAACGTGTGACAGCTCAAAAAGTGGACTAAATTCTTGAATCTTTAAATTTTGAATATTATAAATTATGAATTGGATACATAAACTTTTCTTTCCGTGTACAAGGTCGGAGACTTTTGTAATTGGCCTTGACAAGTTTTTTTAATTTTTTTATTAAAAAATATATTTTTCTCTTAATGAAATAAATCTTATATATTACAAAATACATCCTTATCTTTTAGAATAATAATTTTAAGTTTGGTTATTATCTTATATTTCTTTCGTTTCTAAGCTTAATATATAATTTCATTCTATGATCTAACAAATTAGAGTAATTTGTAACATATTTATCATGTTCTTTATCAAGTTTTTCATATTTTTCAAATAGTCTATCTATATTTTCTTTTTGATATATGATATCTTTTATTTTTCAAATATTTTCTCTAATAATCTATCTATTCCTTCTATAGTATATCCTGACATTATATATCAGATTTTAAATGTTAATGCAAACATTAATAACAATAATATCAGGTTATAAATATTGAAACAAGTATCATAATAAATAATCCCTGCGATTCTTTAGAATCTTAGAAAAATCTGTTATAGTTTTTGCAAGAACCGGTAGTTTTACCTTAGCTTTGATCTAGTTCTTTATCCTCAGAATTGAGTGACATTCTGAGCTCTGAATCTGCAATCTACTCCCTTCAACGACCTCCTGCCTTCACGAGATTGTTGCTATTTCAGCTACTTGCTCTTCACCGTATCACTTCTAAGAATAATTTCATAAACTTTGATTAAAGAAGAACGTTGTTTATTGCTAAAATAAGAAAGAAATTTTCTATCAAATTTTCAAGAATTTATGAGAATAAGGATTTAGAAATCCATTTCTG
>CAIGRK010120347.1:0-10134 GCA_903798315.1 Fraxinus greggii
ATCAAACTTTTTGAATCATTTCTTTCATCAAAGTATTTCATTTCTCTTTGTGCTAAACTTATTTATATCAATCTTAAAATAGAGATATATTTTTGAATAAGAACTTTGCACTTACATTGCATAAAGTTCTCTACTTCTTCATATAGAAAACTTTGATTGATTGAATCAGATTTGTAAAATTATCATATTCATCAAAGTTTCTCATTACTCTTTTAGTACTTAATTTATTATAATTATTAATTAAAAGTGAGAAATATTTTGAGAAGATTTTTGAACTTAAATTTCATTTCACTCTTCTTCATCCTCTTATTGAAAGACTTTGATTGGTTGAATCTAATTTTTTAACCATCATTGAAGTGTTAGCCTTTCTTAGCACTTAATCTTGTTTGTATTATTTATCAAGAGAGGAATTCCATTGTAAATTCACTTTGATAAAGTGTGGGTGGTGTTGAAATCTCTTAAAGATCAACATTGTATAAGGATCAGTGTTTTTTGTTGTAAGTCACCGTGTGGGACATATTGAGGTCCCTTAAAGCTCAATAGTGTGGGTCATATTGAGGTCCCTTGAAAGTTCAATAGTGAGTTGTGTTTAGGTCCCGTAAAGCTCAACATTGTATAAGGTACCATCTTTGTTTGTAAGTCACCAGAAGCATTGTAAAGGGCTCGTGCTGGAGAGCTCGGTAACAGAGGATCTAGATTATTGCTATAGCTCGAACCTTCACAATTATATCGTTTGTATCCCCTCTCCCTTTTACTTATCACTTTTATATGTGTGCTTATTATTTGAATTAATCTATCTAGTCTTTAGTTGCTTGAATTTAGATTAGTTTTTCGAAAAAAATTTAATAATCAATTCACCACCCTCTTGTTTAGTTATTTTTAGGCTATCACAACGCATTCTGTAAGGTAGGTGATATTGGAAGGGTGGGAATCAAAATGTTAGATGGGATGGTCAAAACACTTGATGCAGTGAGATACGTTCCAGATTTGAAGAGAAATCCTATCTCCTTGACTACTGTTGATTCAAAAGGTCACAAGTTCATTGGTGAAGGTGGAGTCTTAAATGTTCGTAAAGGTGCCCATGTTATGTTGGAGGGGCGCAAAGGTCCCAATTGTATGTCTTGTAAGGTTGCGCAGAATCTTTGAAGATCAATCAACAGAGGTTTTGTACTTTGGTAGATATTCAATTTGATACAGTACTGTTGGAGTTTAGTTTGGGGTCCGTGTTAGAATACATCTCTGTCGAGTTTAGAGGTTATGGATACTCTCGCTTTGCCACCACCACTAGCGTTGCCATCATATTCAATTACAAGAGACTGACCTAGAAGAAATATTAGGCCTCCACATAGGTACAGAGAAGTTGATTTAGTTGCGTATGCTTTAAGTGTGGTTGAAGGTGTTGAGTTTAGTAAGGAACCTTGTACAAAAGCATTTTGTAGTGTTGATTCCGTTTCAGGGCGTCATTTTGCCCTATTGGTGTTTGTTGATTTATTTTGTGATTTTGTTGCTCATGTTGATAGTTCAAGCAAATTTTGGGAATCCGAGATGATTCTATTGAGCAGTGCTAGTATTCATTTACCATAGTTGGAATTTGTGAAAGAGGAGGAGAATTTTTGGGTTAGAGAGTTTTGTAGAAAAGTCATTGGTTTATTCCTTCTAGTTGAATTTGTCTCAAATTGGAGAAATTTTGAAACTTTCTTCGTTGCAGTAGAATTTGTGTCAAGATGGAGATATGTTATTTGTTGACCCAAATTTCGTTGGATGTTCGTGGATTGATTAAAAAGAGGTGTTAAAGAGGTAAGGAAGTTTTGAGACAAAAATTGGGCGTCTGGAATTAATTTGGACCAAAACTCAGCGCTTGGGCGCCATTGGATGGGCTACCACTACCGTTCGCCTACCACTAGCTTACCGCTCGCACATCGCTCGGTTGGTGTGAGGTTGTCTCCAGAACGGTGATATATCAGGGAAAAAATTGGTTCCTTCTTTTGACTAAGGTTTTTATCTTTTTTCCAACCATAACATATTCGTTTCAGTCCTATATATAGTCCACTTGATTCTTGGCTTTCACATGACTTTGTATGACTTAGAAACAGATTATTTTATATTATTTTTCCATATTAATAAATTTTTCATTCTTCTGCCAATTGTTCTTGTGTTGTGATTGCTACTTCATATCGTGCAATATAATCCCGTTTCTTCTACTCCTAACAAGTGGTATCAACCTACATAATTTTTGTTCAGATTTTAACAATTCTTTTAATTATAATAGACCAATAAATAAATAAAATAACACATGCCTTGTAAGCTTATTGGAACTTTATACATATTTTAATTAAATTTCTAATAGAAAACAATTCTCAAAATCTTAAATATTCCAAATCAATAATGTTATGTTCATGGCCTACGTTTGGCCTATGGTGAGTGTTTTTGTTGGAGTATTTCTTTTTGAGTTTTAGTGGTTGAGCATTTTGTTGGAGTAGACTAGAAAACGAGAAAATACATTTTACCAAAGAAAAAGGTGCACATCTAAGTGTGTCTAGGCGGGTATTTTAGAACAATGATTAGAAGAAAAATATAATGAAAAGAATTACAATAGCAGCCAGTTTATATTTGATGAATGGACTCTTGAAGAATCCAGCTAATACAGTACTCGAACCAAACACAAAACAAGTGTTAATGGCCGAAAAACTTCTTGTTTCTTTTTGTCTAGGTTTGAACCTGGAAAAAAGGTGTTGTTTATGATAGTTGTATTAATATGTCTAAATTTAATGTTTTGCTTAGTTGAAAAACAATATGAAAACAGTTAAGCAACAAACTACATTTTCTTCAAAGTTGTTATATTTAAGAAATGGGAGCAAATGCTCTTTTGGTTATTTATACAAAGTGCTAAGTGCAAGTTGTATAATCTATTTGCTACCACTTATTCTTATAACAGTTGTATACATTTGCAGATTAACATTTAAAAGTCACCATTGTATGTATCCTTACAAGCACCTTATGTTCATCTCATATCCTTCAGCTTGATTGGACGTACTTCAATGAAATGCGGATTTATTGTCGCTTCCATAATTATTTTTATAATCATAATCGTAATCTTTAGTTTCTTTGGCCTCCACAGTTTCTTGGCGTGTACAAATACCATTCAAGTTTCTTCTTACTTCATGGGTTTCCTGAGACACAATAGTTCTTATGCTTCCGTAGTTTCTTTGGCCGCCACAATCTCTAAGCTTATAGGAATACCATTTTGCTTAGTGGATTTCTTGAGACATTATAGTTCCAACGCTTCCATAATCTTTATAATAACCATAAATTACTTTTCAATTTCGGCCGCCACAATTTCTTAGTTTGTGGGGGTTTTCTAATTTCTTCTTGTTTAATGGGTTTCTTGAGACATTGTAGTTTTTGTGCTTCGATAATCTTCATTATAATATAGTTATACTCTTCAATTTTTTGGGCCACCATAATAAATTGGCCTACGGAGTTTCTTCTTGTTTCTTGGGGTTCTTCAGCATTGTAATTCTTGCGCTTCCATAATCTTCATTATACTCAGTCGTACTTTCATGACCTACCACCACTCCAACATCGTCGACTCCAAAATCCACCACCACACAACCACAACCACCACCACATGTACCTCATCCACAATCAACGACTTCACCTGCACTTCAAGTCCACCAAACAACCACAACCACAAGCACCATCTCCACCTCCATCACACCACCACCATCGCCACTTGCACCTCAAGTCCACCACCCAACACCAGATCTGTAGCCATATATTTAACCACCATTGAAGGAAGTGGCAACAAGTATTAACGGCATCAGTCACCTCCGCCAGTCCTTTTAATGATATAGCTACATCCGCCCATGAATCCAGGGTTTTAATTGAACGAAGGAGATGAAGAAGCTGAGAACGTTTTAATTGATCCAGTAATTCTTATTCACTATTGTAGTACATGTGCAAATATATATAAGACGAGAAAAGGGGTAAATGGGTAAAAGGAATACCCTAACAAACTATACAACTGAGAGAATGTTATCCACCTAACCATGTGCAAATGTGATGCCACAAACATGAGCTGGCAGTACACTAATGCAAAAAACACGAGCTGGTAGTACATATAGGTTATGCATAATTTGTATTATCTACCTTACTATAATATACAATGTGTGTGTGTGTGTATCATGCACTTTAACATCCCCCTCAAGGTGGAGAATAGATGTTTTCTATTCTCATCTTGGACAAATGTGACTTCAAAGTAATAGAGGAAAGTGCATTGGTGAATATGTCAGCAAGTTGTGACTGAGTATGAATATAAGATGTGGAGATGTGGCCAGCTTCGATTTGATCTCTAATTAGATAGCAATCCAGTTCGATATGTTTAGTTCTTTCATGGAACACTAGGTTGGAGGCAATGTGCAATACTGCCTGGTTATCACGGTACAAGGTAACAGGTTGACGATGATAGATTTTAAAATCCTTTAGAATGTATTTTAACCATGTGATCTCACAACATGTGCTGGCCATAGATCTGTATTCTGCTTCAGCAGATGATCGAGACACTAAACTTTGTTTCTTGGACTTCCAAGAGATTAGTGACTCCCCAAGAAATATACAATAGCCAATGATGGACCTTCGAGAATCAAGGCAAGCTGCCCAATCAGAATCACAGAAAGCTCGAAGGTTTAATTAGGATGATGATGGAAATAAGAGACCTTGTCCTGGTGCCAGCTTGAGATGTTTAATTACTTTGTGAGCTGCAGTAAGGTGTGTATAAGAAGGAGCTTCCATATATTGGCTAAGGTTCTGAATGGCATAGCATACATCAGGTCTAGTCAGGGATAGGTACATCAATTTCCCAATTAGTTTCCTGTAAATTGTAGGATTAGGTAGTGCCACTTCTGTGTCTTTTCCCAACTTCAAGTTCTGGTCCATAGGTAGTTTAGCTGGTTTAGCCCCAAGTAGTCCTGTATAAGCCAACAAGTCTAAGGTATATTTGCGTTGAGATATGGCAATTCCTTTGTTTGATCTTGCAACTTCAAGGCCAAGAAAATATTTTAAATCACCCACTGTTTTAAGTCTGAATTTGCAGTTGAGAAATCTCGGAATTGCATCTATTTGTTCCAAATTACTGTCAGCTATGACAATGTCATCTACATAGACAGGTAGGGCTGTGAACGAATGATTTCTTGCCATAGTGAAAATGTTGTAGTCAGCTTTGGACTGGGAAAAACCAAACTGAATAAGTGCTGCAGAGAATGTGGAGTACCACTGCCTAGAGGCTTGTTTTAGGCCATATGTGCTTTTAAATAGCCTGCAAACTTATTTTGGAGCTCCTCTTATATAGCCAGGAGATTTCTGCATGTAGACATCTCCATGTAACACCCCATGTAGAAAAGCATTGCTTACATCAAATTGTTTAAAATGCCAATTCTGAACCGCTGCAAATAGCTAGGAAGCATCTAACAGTTACCAGTTTTGCAACAGGCAAGAAGGTCTCATTGTAATCTATCCCTTCCCTTTGTATATATCCTTTAGATACAATTCTTGCTTTGTACCTTTCAATGCTTCCATCTGAATTATATTTCAGCTTATACACCTATTTACACCCAATTGCTCCTGGTGGAAGATCAGTGAGGGTCCAGGTTCTATTCAACTCAAGGGCCTCTATTTCTGAATCCATTGCCTTACACCAATTAGTATCACTCACTACTTGATGACGGGTACTAGGTTCAAAGTGTGAGCAAATCGAGGTTGTTAATGCTTTAAATTGAGGTGATAGTTTATGATAAGATATAGTGTTAGAAAGGAGAAATGCATTATCTGTAGAACTTGGAGGCTTTGTCTTGACAGAAGATTGGGATGGTTGAGTTGATATGGCATGTTGGGAATGAAATTCCTGCAAGTATTGGGGAACCATTTTAGTTCTTGTGGATTTTTGAATGATGGGTGGTATGATTGGTAATGATTGGTGAGCATTATCGGAGGCTTGTCTGATGTGTTTGATATGTTTTGATCAGGTGTGAGTGTTTCATGTAGCATTGTATCTAGTATTGGTTCAGGTGTGTAGTAGGTATCGTCTGGACGTGACTTGGTGAAGACAAGCCCTGTCTCATCAATGGGTTTTGCAGTCTATTTGTAAGGAAAAAATGCTTCATGGAATATTACATTCCTAGATTTAAAAATGGCCTTTGTCTGCAAATCCATTACTTTATAGCCTTTAACTCCAAAAGGATATCCTAGGAAGACACATTGGCACCCTCTAGGATCAAATTTTCTTCTCCCATGTACCATTGTGGAGGCATAGCAGAGGCATCCAAAAATTCTAAGATGGGAATAGGTTGGTGTGATCTGAAACAGCACCTCAAATGGTGATTTGTTTTGTAGCAATGGTATGAGAGTTCAGTTTATTAGGCATGTAGCAGTAAGAACAAATTCATTCCAATAAAATAGAGGAAGACCAGATTGATGTTTCAATACTCTGGCTATGTTCATCAAATGCTGAGTCTAATGTAGTGACTAACATCTGACTTCCTTTTAAGCATATATACCCAAGTAGCTCGTGAAAAATCATCTACCACAGAAAGGAAATATTTAGAACCATCATGGGCTGTAGTAGGGCATGGACCCTAGATGTCACAATGAATGATGTCAAAAAGTTGTTTTGTTTTATGTGTGCTTATGGGAAAGGGGTTCTTATGTTGCTTTGCCAAAGGGCAGATGAAACAAGTAATGTTGCTATCATTCTTACAATGGGAAATAATAGATTCATCAGGAATAAGTCTCATTCTAGACTCAGATATATGTCCTAAATGATAGTGCCACAAATGTGGCTGAACATCAGAGTTAACTACAGAAGCTAAAATAAATGGTTGCCTAAGACTGAGAGTTGATAAGGTAGTTATTAGAGCTGTGGATGGGACTTTGTGGAGCAGAAGTCGATACAGCCCACGCCATATGTCATCCTTCCCAATCATCTTCCAAGATAAAAGGTCCTATATATAGCAGGCATCAAACAAGAATATTAGGCAACATGGTAGCTGTTGTGTTAATATTTTAACAGATAGCAGATTAAAATGAAAAGTAGGGACGCATAATGCATCCTTGAGAAGTAATGAATCAGTAACTTGTACTACACCAGAATGTGTAGCTGGAACTACTTCTCTAGTGGGCAATTTAACTGAGAGGGAAGTCCTTGATTCAATAGTAGTGAAGAGGTTGGTGTTACAGATCATGTGATATGTTGCACCTGTGTCAATGATCTATGGAGTACTTATAGAATTATAAGAGTANAATGTGTAGCTGGAACTACTTCTCTAGTGGGCAATTTAACTGAGAGGGAAGTCCTTGATTCAATAGTAGTGAAGAGGTTGGTGTTACAGATCATGTGATATGTTGCACCTGTGTCAATGATCTATGGAGTACTTATAGAATTATAAGAGTATGTGAATAAACAAGTGGGTTTACCAGATAAGGTACTTACGGAGTTGATCTTTGAATGATCAATAGTTTGAACATGTTGGCAGAAGTCTGTGAGTTAATCTTGGGTCGAAGTGAGGTAAGGAATTCTTCATATTTTCCCTTGCTTAGAGAAACTAGTCTCTCATTCTCCTCCTGCATTGTACTTGACTGATTTGCAATGCTCCCTTCGCTTCTCTGGACTTTGTACAATTTATGGTTTGGAGGGTAGCCGTGCAGCTTAAAACACTTTTCCACGGTGTGTCCCCTTAAGTTGCAGTGTGTGCACATAGGTGCCTCAGTATTCCCTGCCTTGAAACACTTATCTAAGGTATGTCCAAGAATTTTACAATATGTAAAATATGGTCTTTCCTTCCTGCCAGTGAAATTTGATTTTCCATAAATGAGTGTTCTGTTATCCCCATAAGATCTTCTAGTTGCCATTGCAATGGTCTCGTTATTTACAGCAGTAGAGACAAGTTGTTTCTACCTTTCTTGTTGTTATATATAGAAAAACACCTTGTTCACTGGGGGAAGGGGGTCAAGCATCATGATCTGAGCTCTCATGTTGTCATATATATCATTCAATCCCATCAGGAATTTTATCACACAATCACGCTGATATCTATCAACCAATACTTTCAATTGCACACAGCTGCATTCAGGTATAAGATCATAAACTAATAATTCATCCCAAATTGTCTTCAGCTTACCATAGTAAATGCTCACAGTGTCATTTTCTTATTCCAGATCAACTAAGGCTTTCTTCCATTCATAAATCCTGGGCCCATTCTGGTGAGAAAATCGATCCTTAAGTTCCATCCATATCTTATTTGCCTCATCCATGAATGCAACACTGGATCTGAGAGATGGAGATATGGCATTTTAGGTCCATGACAGTACCATGCCATTATACCTTTCCCATTGAACAAAGGAAGCGCTGGAAGGTTCTGGTTTGGGCAATGCTCCATTGATGAAACCGAGTTTGTTCTTTGCTCGAAGTGCTCACCGGAGTGCCCTTGACCAAGTAGGATAGTTGTCTTTGGTAAGTAATTCTGTTACCAAAACAGCTCCAGAATTATTAGAATTCTCCAATTTATAATGGTCAGAAAGATCAGGAACGTGAAGTGGGGTTGTAGTTTTACTATCAGCAGAATTCATACCGACAATGGTAGTCATCACCGCTCTGATACCATGTAAGAAAACACTGCTGAATGAAGGAGATGAAGAAGCTGAGATCGTTTTAATTGATCAAGTAATTCTTATTCATCATTGTAGTACATGTGCAAATATATATAAGATAAGAAAAGGGGTAAATGGGTAAAAGGAATATCCTAACAAACTATACAACTGAAAGAATATTATCCATCTAACCATGTGCAAAGGTGATGCCACAAACATGAGCCGGCAGTATACTAATGCAACAAACATGAGCTGGTAGTACATATAGGTTATGCAGAATTTGTATCATCTACCTTACTATAATATACAATGTTTGTATATATATATCGTGCACTTTAACAAGTGGTGATAAGGGTAATTTTGTGGGTGATAATGGCTAAGAAGAAAGAAGACGGCGATAGGTTGCTATAGAAAGAGGGTAGAGAGATGGTCATCGATTGCTATAGATAGAGAGGGTGAATATATAGATAGCGAATAAAGAGAGACGGTGATTGCAGGGAGAGAATAAAGATAGGAAGTCAATAGAGAGACGAGGGAGTTGAGGGGGAGTATGGAGATAAATGGCATATATGGACTCCATTTTTGATACACATTAATGTGTAGATAATGCATTTTAAATAATGATTTGATAGAAAATATGTGGTTAAAAAATAAAAAAAAATTGGATTTGCATGTAATATTATTTTATAGAAAATGTGTGCTTGAAAATGAGTTTTGAAAAAATAAATTTTTATAAGAATGTGAATCAAATATGGTTATAATTATTTTAAATAATGATTATTACCTTATTATTGAAAGAAAAATAATTATATTTAATTTTTGAATTTGAAACATTATTTTTGAATTTGTAATTTACTATGTAGGGTTTATGCAACACCCCAAAATTTCAAAAACCTTAAAGTGCTACCAAAAATTCAATTGTTTTGTATCAAACGTGGAACGATAAAATAATTTTCTTTAATAAAAAATATAACTGCAATATCCATAAATTTAAACTAAGTATGAAAATTGTATCGTTAAGAAAATAAAATAATCGCTAATGAAATAACGTGCATTTGAACAATTAAAACTAACTAATAAATTAAATAAAAAAAGAACTTTATTTTAAATTATTCTATGTGTACATAAAAGTACACATCATTTGACATAAATGCCACATGCCAGTGCCCCCCCAATAGAGGGCCGTCATATGGCTATTATGTGAACCCAGCAATGTACCCATAACATTACCCATATTTTTATTTCTTCAATTTCTCATGGCAGTCCGTCACTATATTACCACAGTCTCAATCGACCCGAACTAACCTGTAAAATTCTATAAGAGTGAATATTTAAAAATGTTCAGTAAGATACGTGCAATTCCCATATACAATTATGTAACAATAAAATAAAAACTTCATACCACTCTTTTCTTATACAGTATATCGGTGACCAAGCGACACGCTCATCTTAGATCATCTTAAGTTCTCATAGGATCTCATATCTCTTAATAAA
>CAIGRK010120359.1:0-15516 GCA_903798315.1 Fraxinus greggii
TGGGTGGTCATACATAGCATGCTATGAATTTAATGCACAGCCCTTCAACAAGCAGTATGATCCCTTTTGAGCCTTATAAGCACCTAGCACGATATGATGCCTAGTACCGAAATGAGATCACATGAGAATTAGTACGTGTTTTTTTAGTTTTCTTTCACCAACAACATCGATCTTTTGCACATGTTATATTGTAGAGGTGAAATATGGGTAAGAACATTTTATTGAAAAAAGGTTCAACATAGTTCTAGAAAACAAAAACTAAACAAATTAAAAAGTTTTGTTACAAATACTTCTCTTTATTCAAATTTTCATAATTCAAAGGTCAAAACTGGCATCACTCATCGTATGCCAGCTTACAACAAGATCTATTCGTCAAAAATTCATGGCAAAATTGACTAGTATAATTAGACATGACATTGCTCATAAGGCTGCCAGAGTAAACCACATAGAACTGAACACAACTCAACCGTAAGGAAAAACCATTTCTGCAGACTTTTTAAGCAAAAAAGTTAAATCAAATCCAAAGTAGCACCAGCCCAGGATGAAGAGCTCAGAACAAGTTGCTTGAGATATGGGTGAGTTGAGAGGTTGAGTTAGGCAAGTGGGTGTCGAGTTGGCACTTTTTGCCCGAAATATCAGCCATTTCTTTCCATCCATACATGGGAGATTACTGTTCATAGTCCAAGCTTTACTAATCTGTGTCCGCGATGTCCTCAGAACTCACTGAATTTCATCAGACAAAAACCTGTTCTCCTCTTTAATACTGCAGAGAAAATTGATGCTAATCCAGATTTTGCCGTTTCAGTGTTACTTCTGATCAGTGCCATATGATCTACTCCAGAAATTTTAAGTTGCCAACTCCATGAAGCTTTTGGCCATTTCTTAGCGCCAACTTTTACTTTTAAGCTTAGCCAAACATGCTCTTATGAGATCCAGCTGTCTGTTGTTTTCCTGGTTCTCCCACAATGCATAATGGTAAGGCACTTTTCTGATATAGCAAACTAAAGATACTGGATGTGATTTAAACTACTGTCCAATTATGTCAAAGTTCAAGGCAGTGGATGAACATAACACCTTCTTCTACCTTTCAAGCAGCAAAGATTCACCTCTTCATTTTTGTAACACCCATGCGAACGCCATTGCGCATGAGGAGACAAGTCCAACGCCTCAACCAGGGGATCAACTGTGATTAATCCCAAGGTAACTGGAGAATGAGAAATGTAGAAAACTGTGTATATTAACTAACAAGTTTGGTTCATCAAAATATTTTCATGTTGAGTAAGAAACAATAAGAATTCTCTTCAACATTTATTCCTAGTTATTAAATGACCAAAAGACATGCCTACACATAGCATACAATGTGCATATCACAAATACTTTTTCATTTGAATATGCAGCTAGATTCCATAGAGCTAACCGGTCACTAACAAGTAGCACGATCAAGAAGGCCGAGAAGAAATCAAATACACATGCTGAAGGTGAAAATCATACCGCATCTGGTTCAAAGAGCTGTTTGCGCACGATCCTCATCAATCTTACCAACCGCTTCAAGAATTGATGAGTATGTAATAAGATCATATTCAAAACCATTTGAATGCATCTCTTTCATCAATTTTGCTGCCTCCTCGAACATTCCAGCACGGCTGAGACAACCAAGAATGGTGTTGTAAGAGACAGCATCTGGTTTCAACTTGGAAAACTTCATCTTTGTGAACATCTCCATTGCTCTTTCAGGCCCAACATTTTTGGCCAAGCCATTCAAAATAATATTATACGAGTTAAGGTCGGGAAAGCAACCGTTTTCTTCCATAGTTCTAAGCAAGGAATGAGCTTCATCTACCAGCCCAGACCTCACCATCCCTGACATCAGTGCATTATAAGCATAGATATCTGGACTGCAACCAAGACTTTTCATCTCATTAAAAAGATCCACAGCCTCAGACAAACGTCCACATTTGCCAAAATGCTTTATCATCACAGCATATACGCGAGCACTGGAGGATCCACAATTCTCTTTTAGTTCTTGAAATAACTCATGGGCAGCTTCATATCGTTTTGCTCTTCCAAGACTGTTGATCAAACTGCAATAGGCAGATGGACATGGAGGAAAACCTTTCTCATCCATCTCCTCAAGAAGTAACAGGGCCTTCTCTACTCTATTTGTCTTGCAAAACCCATCTATGAGAATTGCATAAGTAAAAGAGCTAGGACTAATGCCACTGGTTTTCATCCTCTCAAACCATGAGATGACCTCAGGCACTGGAGCTTTCCCTTCAAAAAGAGATTTAATAATCGTGTTGTATGTCACTGCATTTGGGATGCATTTCAGGGATTCCATTTCTTCAAAGAGCTTTATAGCATCAGCTACACGACCTGCCCTGCCTAAAAGGTTTATGACATTGTTTATGAGCACAACATCTGGCTTACAACCATCGCTCAGCATATTTAAAAATATAGAGTAAGCTTCTTCAACCCTCCCAGCTTTACCCAGCCCCTTTATCAATTCTGTATAAGTATACACAGTTGGGGTGCAATCCTTGTCTTTCATCTCCTGAACCAGTTCTATTGCCTTTTCAACCTCACCCAGTTTGAAGTATATCCCAAGTAAAGTAGTATAGATTTTAGCTGTGGGATGAAAACCGTTCTCCTTCATTTCCTTAAACAGCCGCATTGCAGAGTCATCACGGCCTAATTTCCCAAATGCCGATATGAGAGCACTGTATGTTACTGTATCAGGGAAACAGTTACCTTCACTACACATTTCATTATAAAGCTCATGAACTTTCGCAAGATGACCTTCTTTCATCAGCATGAAAATTATGGAATTGTAAGTGCTCACAGTTGGTTTGCATTTACGACTTTTAATCTGGTAAAAGATAGAGAGTGCTTTGTTCACCATCTTCGCCCTGCCCAAAATTCTCAAAATTTCAGACAACTCAGCTGGGCCAATGAGGCATGAACTCCGGACCATTTCTTGGATGGCCCTCCACATTTCACTAAACAGGCTTGCTTCCTCTAGGCAACGAAGTAATGCCATGTAGGTGGTAGAGTCATGCTCAAAATTTCTTCTCTTTCCAGCCCACCTAAAAAACTGCATCTTAACATAGATCTCCACATCTATTTGTAGAACTTCACAAACCAATCTGTGATCAATCTTCATTTTCAAAACCTCCAGTGCCTTTTCTGCATCAGGACCCCACTTAAATATCTTCAAAATCCTTATGAACCTCTCATCCAGCGTCCTTGTGGAGCTGTTCTTACGCATAGCTGGTCGTTGTGAAAGAAAGTTCTGACTTTCATCTCTCGGACTTGTCAAGCGGAACATCTGAACAATTTCACTCTCTGCAAAAATAAACCATAAATCCCATTTTTCACTTCATGACAAAACAATACCAAGTAAAATGTAAAGTTTATGAAAAATTAAAATTCAGAACTTGTCATTGTTAATGAATCAGTATTGTCTATAGCAGCAATTAATTTATTTATAAAAAAAAAAAGGAAAGAAAAGAAAAGAAAAGCATAAATCATACTGCAGAATGTTATTATTCCACGTGAAATTCAGGTAAAAAAGTTTCACCTGTCTGCTTGATTCTTTCATGTAAATAAGATGATGTGGATATTGCTCTCTTTGAAATAATTAACCCTGCTAACATTTTTCCCTTGACGCCTGAAATCAAAATCTTGCCATTCCATATAAGATTCATGGTAAATTTTCAATCCTCTGACCAAGATGTCATTTTATTCTCGGAGCAATACCAACACTGTGCAAAACCAAAGCAAAATAATTATTCAGATATAATTATAAGAAGCATCAGAAGAATGAGATTGCAACTGTAATATTCATTCTTTTCCACCCATCTTTATTTTGTAGCTGTCTATAATCTGCAGGTGATGAAGTTGACATGAATCCTTTCGAAAAATGAAAATTGCCAGTTGCCACCAATTTATTATCTATCCACAATTTTCTCACCTTCATTGAGCCAGCATAACTGAGAATAAAGTAACACAACAGTGAAGAGACTTTTGGAGAAAATCACCAAAAAGTTTTAGACACCAAAAATGTTGGCAAAAAAACATGAAAATTGAAGACTAATGCACCTTTTTACACTTTAAAAGGCGCATTTTACTTATACGCATATGCACGAAAAAATCAAGATATTGTAACATGGGAAAACGCAAGGATATCACAAAAATAAAAATCAACAGAGGAATTTTTTTTAAACGATTTCAAATTATAATTTAGTTCTGATTAGAGTGAAAAACCAGTCCTCGCCTGTTCTCTTCAAAATTACTAAAAATGACTGCGAGAACAACTAAAAGCGGTACATGCACAGCAATCCAGCCACCTGGAAGCTAAATTTTTTGAAAAAGAGCTCAATGGAGAATTCACAAAGCTCCTGTTGAATTCGATGGAGAAGAATTCGCAGAGTTCACAAATTTTAGGGTTCAGCAATTTGAAGAACACGGGTATTGCAGGCGAGGTCAATCTGATTTGCATTTTGTGTAAATAGGTCCTCAACTTTTATATATTTACACTTGCATCCTCAATCTTTCACAGGCCATCCCATTTTTGTGCAAAAAGGTTATCAAATTTGTGGACAGCCACGTGCTTACTAATTCAATTTTTAAGGAAATTTTGATAAAAATTATAAAATATGTGGTAAGAAAATTGATAATCTCGTTAAAATGAAAGATCAAAATTAATTATTACCTTAAATTTTAATTTTTAATAACTATTTTAACTAAACTAAACATGGGCTAAACTATAAAGACTTGAACAAGTTTGCAAAATGAGAGAAGTTCGCGTTTGTCGGTGCTTATAATGGATTAAAGTAATGAATCTCTAATAAGTATGTAAAAGTTATTGATTGTACGAAAATGTGCAAATAAAATAGAGTTTGACCAAATTATAATAAGTCGTTGTTTGGTAGAGAATAAAATCAAATTTTTATTAAATTTTGATAAAAGTTGATGAAATGCGTGGTTGAAAAGTTGTGAATCCCATGAAATGTGAGGTTAAAATTAATTGTTAATTTTGACCTAAAACTTAATTGGATTTTAGTCAAAACCAAACAGGGGCTAAGCTACTAACATTGACAAGCACAGATAAAGCTCATTCGCAAAAAAAAAATAAAAATAAAAATAAAAAAATAAAATAAAAATTGGCTCATTAGATTGCACTGGGCATACTGTGGAATTGCCTTGCGTGAGCAACATTAAGAGTCTATTTGATTTTCATTAATAGAAAAAAATGAGTTTTCAATAATATATATGAAAAACCTCCTGGTATACGTGTAGAATATTTTATTGTTTGAATGTATGGTTGAAAATAATCATATATCAAATCATAAAATAAATTAATGGATATTAAACAAGCACTAATTCAGACCCGTGTTTTGTCCACTTGTATGTGTGTACTCGTTCTCGTAACATGTTAAATGTTGAGTTTAAAAGAGAAGTAAAATGTAAGAATCAGTATGTAATTTTTATATTCAGTATTTATGCTCTTAACTGTATAAAAAATGTATTTTTTTCAAATTCTTCAAAAAAAAGTACTTTTTAAATTTTCCTTTAACAAATTTAAGTTACTTAATAGTAACTTTGACCATTTTTAAGCTTTGCTAAATCTTTCTTGCTTATAAAATTTGACATAAAATTGGCACAAATGGGTTCACTTGGAAATAAATTGAATCTGAGGGCCTAGTCAGAAAATCACACGTCTTGAGATAAAATTGCGATTGGTCTGTCAACCAAACGATGTCGTTTCCTTAATCGTCTTCAACAGAAAGATGGCGGGAAAGTTGGCCATTATAATCAATCCTAGGGTTTTCCATTACAGCAAACTACTCCTCCATTTCACCGATGAAAAACTAAAAATTCAATCTTCCTCAAGATGCCGACATACAAGATTAGGGGAATCAATCTGGATTTCCCTTTCGAGGCTTACGATTGCCAGCTCGTTTATATGGAGAAAGTCATTCAATCTCTTCAAACGGTAGAAAGAATAACTTTCATTAATTATTTTTTGTCAATGTTTGACATTGAAATAATCGATATCTGCTTTGTTGTTTTTACATGTTTAATTACTGGGAATGAACGAGAAATCAACTAAATATTAGGCACTGTGGTACTTGATGTTAAATGTTATGTTATAATCAACAAAAAGCTAGCAATTGGGGTACTTTTAATACATTTGAGTGATCTTGGTTTCCGGGTAGCCTTAATTTGTCTGCGTGTAAAGGCAGCCACGAGAAGAAAAGGGGCTCTAATTCCATATTGGATTGACTTAGATTTTGTATATTGATGATTCTACATTTATCTCGTGAATGCTTCACGTGCAGGCCATTTTGGTGTCATGAAATGCATGTCCTTATCTTTATTACACATGGAAAAAAATACTTATAGTTCTTGGACTTTTTAATGATCATATATCAATGTTAACATCAGCGTGGTGAATATTCATCCCTCGCATTTGTTTGTAATTGCTTATGATGGCAGAGGTGTAATGCACTATTGGAGAGTCCAACTGGAACTGGAAAAACACTCTGTCTTCTGTGTGCCACATTGGCATGGAGAAAGAGTTTGGGCGGTTTCTCCGCTAATCAGAGTGAGATAAGAAGTCATATCAGTGGAAGCCAACATTCAGATGGATCTTTACCACAGTCCCAGGGCTCAAAGTTACCCACTATAATATACACATCACGCACCCACAGCCAAATTCGGCAAGTAATTCAAGAACTGAAAAGGACCACTTACAGGTCAGGTTTCTCTGCAATTGCTTTTACAATAAAGAACCAATTTTGGCACAGATCTCCAATGTTGTGATTCAGCATGAGAGAAGGGTCTTTTACATTTCTGTGTAATTGAACAAGGCAAGAAGCTACATGAAGTAGTATACAGCTAAGAGTATGGAAAGTCGTGAGATAAAGGAAAATACTTTCAAGTAACATCAGGTTGGACAATGGATGTTCAGATAAACTAAAGTTACAGAAAGATTTAATTAAAATGTGCTTCTGTTTAAAAACTGGCACTTTCACTTCTTTGCATGGTGGGGTAGGTGAACTTGACGCAGTGCCTCACTATATGGCATCTCTTTCAGTAGCTCTTCCATGAGATCCTTTTCCTCACTTGTTCACTTCTACTTTTCTACTTTTCGAGCAACAGTTGAGATGGTTAAATGAGACGGTAGAGATATAATGGCACTGAAGTTCTGATTCTTGTGCATTTCTTATGATGTTGCTTTGCTTGACTGGATAGAAAAATGAATTTTAACTACTTTTCAGCACAGCCAAACAGAGGGTATATGTCATGTATATCTGATAGCGTGCTGTAATTTCCCAAACAATAAGTAGGTCTCTTCAGAAATTCATTTTAATAGTTGAATCTTACAAAGCTTATGATTTTCACAATTGGGCAATGATTTTGTCAGTGCTTCTATTTTTCATTGGTTATGACATTATTATTATTGTTTCCTTTAAGACTTTAATTGTTTGAAATTTTGTTGCACTTAATGCTGATGTTGGCAAGTAATCAGAATGTAATATTACTGAAAACAAGACGATAGTCTATTTGCAAATCTTCTGCTGCTGTAGTATTTATTTTGGGTCTTTTACGTGTTATGTCTTTCATTTTAGTGGTTTATTTGGAGCAACCGTGTACTTTTCCTGCTTTTCTTTCTGATGCGTTTTGTAGACATATGTATGTTCATAAAGTTGCACCGACAAACTTTAATTGGCTCGCTATCTGATAAAGTTCAGGCCCAAAATGGTCGTGTTAGGATCTCGAGAGCAATTGTGCATTCACGAAGAAGTGAGTTTACTCCGTGGGAAAGCACAGACAAATGCCTGCCACTCTCTTTGCAAAAAACGCACAAAGCGTTACTGCGCCCACTTCTCACGTGTTACAGGTATGTGCACGTTATATATCTTTCTTATGTGTTACACACATAGGATTGTGGGTATAATATACTCAAGAGTTCAAGTTTTGGCTAGCTTGATAAAAAATTGCATGCTTTGCACATAACATGTCACTTAGTATGTTATTTCAAAATGGACCCATTGAATCCATTTGTTTTTTTTATCTATTTTATTCAGTCTACTTGCTGATATTTTTCATTGAAGAGCGCTCCAACTACATAATGTTATAAAGTAGAGATGAAATTCAACATGGCTAGCTTGTATGCTTTAGCGCTGTGCTCTGATGCAATGGAAGCATGGGTAGTTATTTCCATTACATAAATGAGTAAGGGTGTGTTTGATAAGATTAGAATTTGTTATGGGATCTTAAGGAGCTAGTGAATCTTTGTTGTCTACCTTTTCCTTTGAAGTATCCAGGGTGTTTTGTAAGGATATTAATGGGTTCTGCATATTGAGCCATTGGGGCTTAAATGTAATAGAGTGAATTCCTTTGTTTAGTAAGTGTAAAGATTCTCCGATAGTAAAAGGCCACAACTGTTCCTAGTAGTGTGTAAGATCTCGATGGATGTTGTGGAAAATTTCCCTATCTTTTTGTTGTAATAACTAATTTTGTTTGTAAATCAAAACAGTACAAGTGTTTGGTTCTTCACATTTTCGTTGGAAGATGGTATGTTTTCTAGATAACATTAGATGTCTAATAATGCAAAATATGTTCCAGAATAGAACCTATATTTTTCTGAGTAATTTGTGAAGTGTTTCACGTGATATTACTTCATCGTATTGCAAAATATCTCATCTCCGCCTTTGCATTCTTTTAGAATTTGTGAAGAATAATCCTGGTCTTGGAGATGATCCTATTGACATAGAGGACTTGGTCAATATTGGAAGAAGCTGTGGACCGTAGGTTTTCTGTCACCCTTATCATCTATACCATTGAATTGGTAAAACTAAGGTTGCAAATGATTGTTTGTTTATTTTTAGGTGCCCTTACTACTTGTCACGGGATCTCCACAAGGCTGTTGACATCTTATTTGCACCTTACAACTATCTTATAGATCCTGGGAACCGAAAATCTCTGAATATTGAGTGGAACAACAGCATCCTCATATTTGATGAAGCCCACAATTTGGTATGCGTGAATGCATCAACTCTGGTTGAACACTTTTTTTTTTTTGCCCCTGTTCCGGCCGATATTCAGATATTCATTTTGCTTTCAAAAATTGTGATAAAAACTTGAGTTATCAATTATCAAATAACTTCAAGCACTATGGACTTGATGCACTGAAGTACTGACAAATAGACTATATTCTATAAGTGCAGGAAGGCTTATGTGCTGATGCGGCCTCTTTTGATCTGCCTTCTAGTCTTCTGACCGCTTGTATTTCTGAAGCAAAAACTTGTGTAGACCTCTCTATTGCTAGGAGGGAAAAGTCAAGTGATAAGTCAAGCAATCCAGATAACTTCGCTGTTCTTAGAGGTAAAGTGAGCTTTTGCCTTCAATGATTGAGAATAGTTGAGCCAGTGCATAGGAAAAATAGGGTATATTTACATAGATGTTGAAGACAAGATATATATTGATAGAAAATTACTTCGGTTTGTACAAGAGGAAGTGTGTTGAAGACAATATTTAAATGAATACGAGTCACTCATGGCCTCTAACTAATGGTTTAAACTTTTAGATGAGATGGTTAACAATTGATATATAAACATATTGGAGGATAGATAAATAGGACATATCAATTGATCGGAATTCAGAACTGCCAGACATTTTATATTTGTCCTTCATCAAGAAAGATGTATGTCTAATGTTCCTGAAGCTCCCCCTCAAGCTGAAAAAATATACATCATTTGTGCCCAGCTTGATACTGATATACTCAAGTCTAAGCCACCCAATGCTTAGCTATGTAAACTGGTGCTCACCTGTCTGAACATGTGATCTTTGAATCACCTTATGCAATATTTGTTCTTGTAACATATGGAGATTTACTAAAATATGTTTCAACCCTTTGGAAACAATATTAGATGCGAGGTTAATAGCAACTTATTGTCAAAATAGTTGCAAAGGGTTTGCAATATCCAAGTTCCTTCAGAAATGCTTCAAATATGCGACACATAAGTAGTGTGTCTCTTTGCTGCATACGTAGATTCTATTTAGGGTATCGAATGACTTCAATGAATAAGCCACTAATTACAGATAAGATGAATACAAAGTCAGTTTCACACCAAAGGATATCCAACATCAAATCCCAGATGATATGGACCATAAAATTTGTCTGTTACTGCAAAGACTTCCTAGCACTCCTCCCAAGCAGTTTATCGTTCCCAGCTTGCTTGTGATAGACAGAAATGGTTGAGCTTCAAGTCCCTTGGTCAGTATGTCAATCAGCTGCCTTTATGAGGATATTGAAGGGTCCATACTAACCCACTGTCCAGAAATGACGAATAAATCAACATGCAATTTTTTTTTTTTGTCATGTTGAAGTCGATTACAGGCTATATTTTTCCCGAACTTCTTGTCATGTTTAAGTTCATATAGACATACCTCTCTGGCATGTGTTGCCTAAGCAGTTTCGTCAGTGAGCGCATCCTGCCAATCACTACCTGCAGGTTGGCAAAAAATTGTGCAAAGAACCAAAATTCTGGCAACCTAAAATTGAAGCTGTCGAGTTTATTTTGAGGTGAAATATAGCATCAGAAAACTCTGCAATTGAAGATACGAAAATCGAGATGCCCTATCCAGGAACATCCAAAAATTAGAAAAGAGAGCAGGCAATGTCAGAAAAAAGAGAATAATGAGGTGAACCTTAATATACGATCTCCACGAATGAACAGAACTTCAAGGTGATCAAGCATTGAACAGAACTTCAAGGTGATCAAGCATTGTGTCAGATTGACAAATGATGATGCCAGCACCAAAGAATGTATTCTTGAAACATCAGTGCTCTTCATGTTTTAATCTTATCATGGGTGGTTAGAAAAATATAAATGCATTCATGAGACCCCATTGACCTGGAAACGAGATTTTGTTTTCCTGAATAATGTCTTTAGTGTGCTATTGCTTGCTTTCCCTTAAGCTAGATTATTTTTTATTTAATTGTGCTTTTCCTGCAGCACTTCTTTTGAAGCTTGAGAAGAGAATATCTGAGGTGCCTATTGAATCCAAAGAGTTGGGTTTTACAAAGCCTGGGCCGTATATTTATGAGCTACTTGCTGATCTAAATATCACTCAGAAAACGGCTACTATGCTGATTGATATCACTGAGGAAGCATGTCTACTTCTCGAGGAAGGTACAAAACCGCTACTGCGTTGGCATTCGATATCTTACTCTACGATATAATGTATTTAGAATATGAAATCTGTAGTTTTTTCTCATACCGATGCCATGAACTCTCTCTCTCTCTCTCACTCACACACACACTCACACTCACACACATACATCTGTTTTGTTAAAGCAGACTAAATTTTGTACTCTGAATTTTGGTACTATTTTATTGTTGATCTGGTAATATTTTGTATCTGATCCACTAATTTTCTGGTCATACCATCAGACACAAATGTCATTGACGCTGGAGGATCTCAAAAAACAAAGGGGACAGTTTGTAGGTTGGAAAGCATGGGTGACATTCTTAGAACGATTTTCAGAGATGGTAGTAATGCTCATGCCAAATACTATCGTGTAAGCTTGGAAATCAATATTTTTTTGTTATGTCAGAACTTCCCCTGCCATTTTACATTTTTTCTTCAGAGCTAAATTTTATTGTTACTGATTGAGATCATTGTCTGATGCAAGTCTTCGACTCTTGACACTTTTTTAGGTTCATATCCAGGAAGTTGAAGCAAGTTCTGTAGATGTCTTTAAAGGTTGTACAAAGTTTTCTATCTGATATTATTGAAAAACTTTCTTTTACGCATGTGTTGAATTATTTTAATGAAGTTCTTATGTTCTCACAAGTCGCAAGAGTAGCACATAACTTAAATTTGCATAATACTATGTTTACTTCTCGTGGCCTTGTGAAATCGATCGTACAATGAATATATTTGTTTAAACTTTAAACAGATCACAAAATGTTGAAGCATATTGATTAATAGCTTTGCTTTCCAGCTGCAATGAATCCAAAGCCTGTGTGGGGTATGTGTTTTCTGGAAGTGACGTGAAACTCTTTTTGAGTAGTAATTGTAGAGTTCAGTAAATTCCAAATTGTTGTCATGTTCTCATTTGTTCATGATAATGAAATTGGAAAGGAAAGAAAAAAAATGAAATAACCTGTAGCTCATCCACATAATATTTCGAGTTAACAAGCTGTGTTAACTTTCAAAAATCTGAACTAATGCACCTTTCTTACTGTTGTCTGTCTAGATTCAAATGTGTGTTCTATTGTAAGTTTTATCTGTTAAATACTCTGTACACCTCTGTATTTCTTAATATTCGTTTGACTTTGGACGATGCAGGGAAGTCTTCTCGTATACTGAGCTGGTGGTGTTTCAATCCAGGAATTGCCATGGAAGAGTTCTCGAGGCGAGGTGTTGGATCCATCATTTTGACATCTGGCACATTATCACCTCTGGATTCATTTGCCGAGGAATTGAAATTGTAAGTTTCTCTTATCCAGGCTGTTTTTCTTTAGAATCAGATTCTTTCTTGGTTTTGAAGTATGCAACATTTATGTTAGTTTCCTTTTTTGCAGAGAATTTCCTGTTCGTTTGGAGAATCCTCATGTTATAACAGGCGATCAGATATGGGCGGGAGTGGTACCAGTTGGGCCATCTGGCTATTCTTTTAATTCTTCTTATCGCAGTCGTGATTCCGTAGAGTACAAGCAGGAACTTGGCAATGCCATTGGTATTCATTTTATTTCACAAATTACAATATTTTGAGAAATTAGGAGTTTGGAAATGCATAGTGCAAGAGCTGTACTACAACATGCAGCAAGTATTTATTTGACAAGATCTCTAAAACTTAAATTTCATGCTTCAGTAAATTTTGCTCGTATTGTGCCGGATGGTCTTCTTGTATTTTTCCCATCTTACTACCTTCTGGATCAATGTATAAGCTGCTGGAAAACTGCGGTAAGACATATAACACTGAAGAATAAATGGTCTGCTTTGTATTTCTTTTTCAATGACCATCTTTCATGCTTTTTAGGGTAATGAAAACTTAATAAATTCCAGTACAATCTGGGAAAGAATATGCAAATTTAAGCTGCCGGTTGTGGAACCCAGGCAATCTTCACTCTTTCCTTTGGCAATTGAAGTAAGTACTGGAAATACAGATGTCTTCTGTCATCTTTATTACCTTATAATGTCGTCAGCGAACTCTCAGCCGTTTCACTGCTTTATTATCTATCTTCTCGCATTTTTCCGTTGATCAGGACTACATGACAAAAATAAAAGTCAAATCAACTTCTGGGGCAGTATTTTTTGCAGTCTGCCGTGGCAAGGTATATCCTATGTAACACAACAAGTTCCTTGCAGCTATACTGCCATTTGGTTTTAGATTTATAAATGTGAATTGACTTTCAGACTTGGGGCTTTTGAAAGTCTTAAATATGTAAACCCAATGTATCTATACAGAGTATTCTGGTGTATATCCTATGCTGTCACTTCCTGATAGAGCATGCTTATGGCGTATGTATGTGGATAATGATTGCTGTAGATAACATATGTCGATAATGATTGCTGTAGATAACATGGTTATTAGGTTTGTGTATTTGATGGGTCTGAAAAAGAACAAGAGTTGTGTGTTACACGCTGATTAGTGGAACTGTACACAACATCTTTTGGAAGTCAAAATGATTTATTTCGATCTATTTCGTGTCTCTTGCTTTCGGGCAGTTTTGTATTTTGAACTTTGAGTCCGCATGCTGCAACTCTAAAGTACTCTATGGATATAGGAGCAAATGAATATGCTCATGAATGACATTTAATACTTATGATGTTGATTTGTTGTCCTGCAACTTGTTTGCAATGTTCTAGATTAAAATATATACTTTCACACAAAGTTGCATTTTATTGCCATTGAAGTGCAGAAGAACAATGAGAATATCATTAATCTGCTTTTGGTCAACCGGACAAAGTATTGGTAAGTATAGCTAAAAACCTTCAAGTCGTTCAGTTAGTAATATATTCGGTTAGAGTCTCGAGTACAATTATATTTTCAGAAATACTGTTACTTGGTTCATTTTCTTCTATGCACGTCCAGAAAACGTCTTTGACGCATTGCTTTATTGAAGTTGTTAGTTTACACTAAGTGGTATATGCTTTTGTTCATGCAGATGGTAACACTTTTGTTGCTTTTCAATCATTATTTTGCTTTTGTTTATGTGGAGGTCACTTTTATAGCTTTTCGATCATATATAATAGGTGAGTGAAGGATTGGATTTTGCTGATCATGCGGGTAGGGCAGTGGTCATCACTGGTATACCATTTGCCACCAGAACTGATCCTAAGGTTTGTTTTACTGTGCCTTTTTCCCTTCAAATCTGTTCCCGAGATTTTTCAATGCAGGATAGTCCACTAATTTTAAAGATGTGGAAGTTTCTATCAATATTCTATAAGTGCTACTTTTTATAAACCTGGCTTCTCTAGCTTTGATGGACATACTTCTGGTCACTTTTTCGATTTAACATATGGTGGATATGTCATTTCCTTTTTCAGTGCACAAACCGAATCTCATAGAAAAAAAATGAAATACACAATCCCAATCTATTGCTAAGATGGAGAAACCCTGATTGAGGGATCCCTCTGTCAATACAGAAATAAAAGTAGCAAGAATCAATTGCCATTTGTGATATTCGCTTCCATCAACGAACAACATGAACAAGAGATAGATGTCTCTACTTTTCCCTTTCCCTTCTCCTTTTCATATTAATATTTTTTAGACAATTCTTCAATGTTATATGGTGCAAGACAGGTTCGTCTGAAACGCGAGTACTTGGATCAACAAGCACAGTCACAAAAGATAGGCTGCAAGGTAGTATTGAACTAGCAAAATGAAATAATGATATTTTACGAAAAACTCTATTTTGTCAACATTAATTTGCTACTAATATTGTTGTGAAGTGACAGGGTATGTATGGAGAAGAGTGGTACACTCAACAAGCATCACGAGCTGTAAATCAGGCTGTTGGTCGAGTCATTCGTCATCGCCATGATTATGGAGCAATTATATTTTGTGATGAAAGGTTATTGCCATCAATTATCTTAAAGTTGATCCTCAAATTGTCACCAAGTACAATTTATATTGTTATGTGAGGATGTAGATATATAGTTTTTTTTTTCACTAAAAAAATAATTTGGTTACGTTCAATTCTTGTCTATCTACATGTCTCTAAATGTTTTACCTGTAAATGTTTTATTAAACTTCAACAATCCTTCAATTACTGGCATTGTAAAAATTCAAAATTGAGGTCCATTACTGCTTAGATAATAGGAATCTTGAAGCATTACAACTGATAATGGTAAGTGTTCAATTGGAATACGGAAATGTGACTAAATAGGGCCTACTTACTTTTCGGGGAAAATTGGAATGAGGGAGGGGAAAAGTATCCAGTGAATTTAAGAATTGAATGAGGAGCCTATGAGGTGAAAATCTCATGTACG
>CAIGRK010120505.1:0-10846 GCA_903798315.1 Fraxinus greggii
CGGATTCGGCGGCATTCCTCTTTTGTGTGTGTGTGTGTATGTTTTCAATTTCAATTTCTCAATTGAATTAGGTCAAAGACTTTGTGTGTGTGTGTGTAGACACACAATAGAAAAAAAATGATAAAAAAGAATAAAAATAAAACTAATAATTAGGTCAAATAGTTAAAACAAAAAATTGTTAATTTGTTTTAAAAAAATAAAAGAAATTGATTTATCCAATATAAAAAAAAAAAATTGGTTCTTATTCGGTTTTTGGTCTAGAACCAAGAACCGATCCAAACCCGTCGGTTTTCGATTCAGATACACGTTAGGGTATTTATTTTAAGAAGAACCGTTCGGTTCGATTCGATTTCGGTTCGATTCGAACATTTTGCTCAACCCTAGTTCCTTCAACTGAGAGTTGCTTTCCAGTAGAAAACCAAAATACAAGCTATCCACCCATGTATTTTGGTTTTAATTTGGGATTTAAGGCTGGGAGGTGGAGTTTGTTTGGTGGTGATTGTGATGGGATAGATGGTGGTGGCAATGGATGGTGGTTTGTGGAGGTGGTGATGGTGATGGTCGGAAGGCTGATTTTAGGTTTGAGGTGGGGGGTAGGGGGTGAGAGGAAGAGGGGGGTTGTTTTGTTTTGTCTTATTTGTCATTTTTTAATTTAATAGATTTAAATATTTAATGTGATAAATAAAAAGTTACTTTTTTTCCCTTTTTAAAATATTAAAAATGGGTTAAAGTTAAAATTTTGGATTGTAAATGAAAATCATCCAAATGGCCTCACCTGCATCGTTTGAAAATATTAGGGGTGACGGTTGCTACAAATCAAAGGTTTTGAGAAAATCTGTTAATATTTCAAATGGTTGAGACTTTTGTTACAATTATCCCTAAAATATGATACATAAAGTTCATTTTTAACGAAAGTGAATAAAATACTGGGTGTAAATATAAAAGAAGTCACATTTTGAAAAATCATCTCATGTATACAAACTTTTTAATACTAATCTCGTATTTTAAAATATTATAATATGCCCTACATTATTTCTGTATCGTCTCAATCCTCGCTTTACATTTCTACCAACCTAAGCTCCTTAAATCCACGCCCATCTCATCTCCCCATTATAATTCGGCCTCATTGCACTTCCTTTTATTGCATTTCAGGCCATCTTAAATCTCATTCTCACTCTCACAATGTATTCCCATGTTATTTCCCCCATTTCTCGTCGCCTTCTCTTGTATTGGTTTGGCCAAATGAGAAGATAACTTTGTATGAGTTAGAGTTTTATTTCAATTGACTGAGATACAACAAGTGTAACAAATTTTTTTTACGATCACGATATTTAAGACATTTATATTAAAAAAAATTTAGAAAAAGAACGTTAGAAAACAAAGTTAGTACCTTGTAACTAGTGATGTTAATGTGGCCCACTGGCTCGGACGGCCAATGGCTCGGCCCGAAAAAAGTTCAATCGAATCGGCTCGTGGCTCGGTGGAACCGAACTCCATTTTGGAGCGTCGGCTCGAGCTTGAGCCGCCACATGCCACACGGGCCGGCTCGTCAAGTTTTAAAAATAATAATACTAAAAAGGTTAAAAAAATAATAATTAAGTTGCAAGCAGCAGTCACGAATTAATATTAAAAAAAAATTGAGTCGGCTCGACTCGTAAAGCTCGGGTTGAACCTAAATTTTTTGACTGAGCAATAGCTCGAGTTGAGCAAAAAAAAAATGTCCAAATTTGCTCAAATCGAGCCAGAACTTTAAATTTTGACAGGTGACTCGACTAGACTAATTGCCTCCCCAACTTCTGATCCATAAAAGAGAAAAAATGAAGAGCACCAAAGAAAAATCATATAAAAAACTCTAGAGGATAAATATTGGATCGTAGCTGATGTAATCACGTGGAAAGATTTTGGATTGTTTTTTGCTTTTATCTTAAAAATATCCACATGGTCATTAGCTACTAGTTTCCGTTGTTGCCTTGGGACGAGCAAAAACCAAATTCCATAACCATACCACACTTCCTCTTCCAATAATTCTGAGCATCAATCGTCTCGTTTGATCTACCTTGGTAATTATTGTCCTTTTATTCTGTTTTTCGTATCTGGGTTCAAATTTTTTCGTTCTTTTTGGTACTAAATTTATGGTTTTATTTTTTCGTGCGGGAAAAAGAGGTGAACAGTAGATGGCGAGTCAATCTGATTCTCCGCCAAATCCCATAGATGAAAAGCCCCAAAACGCGGGTTTGTTTTCTCATTAACTGTATCTTTTTTGGCGAAATTAAATAATTCTTTTTCAATTTTTATGCTCTGGTGTACGTTTTCTTTTGGGAAAGTTTAAAAATATGAAATTTAATGAAGCACGAATAATTGACTTCTGACTCAATGAACGGACGTTTATGCTTGGCCATGTTTAAAATAAGTAAAAGTTATTAACTTTTCAATTACTTATTTCTTACTTACACTTGCTATACTTTAATATATGTATCTTGCTTTTATTAATTTTGCCAAATAAAAAAATTACTTAATTACTAATAAGTATATTTGTTTATAAGTAAAGTTTCTAAGCTTAGCTAGACATGCTGCATTTTAGTAGAAGGAAATTCTAGTTGCTTTAGTGTAGTGTATGTCAATGAGAAATACACGATTTGCTGATTCTACAGATTATAAGTATGTTTGCAGTATAATTTGACCGGTTTACTTCCATAACCCAATAAGTATCCTATGGCATTTTAGCCTATTTTTTATGTTTGTTGTTACAAGGGATCCTACACATAAAGTTCCATGTAATTTACGAATTTGGTATTTATTTAAAGCCCATCTTGTTAAAAAGAGGCAAAACAAGTTTTATGGAGTATACTTGTATATTTGCATAAAGTGGATTTTTTAGTTCATTAAAACTAGATAAATTTTGAGCCAAGGCAGGGTCGTAATTGGAAAAGTTAAATAAGGTGCCTTTTTCGATTCTTAAATATAAGTCATATCTGCATTTAAGATTTCCTATGATTAAAGGACATTTAATGGACGCCCAGACCGGTGCTAAACGTCAGTGGTGTTAACTAGCATTATTCAATGAATTAATGAGGAAATTCGATATAATGAACCTGCATTTGCCACATCAAGATTTCAATAACTGTACATTTTGTGAGAATGACAAGTGCTTTTGGTCGCCAAATTGATTTCTGATTCCAATTTTATGAAAGGTTATTTTCTGAACCAGTTTCCTGTTACATTCTCAATTTATGGTCTTAAAAAACCCACAGAATTTAAGCTTCTGGGCATTTGACTTTAAATTGCTTCAAAATATTTTGTTTCTGATGAATGATTCTGCCTTTTGTTTTTCTTTTTGCAACTTTTTGAGGCAAGAACTGTTCTAGAGGAGGTGCTTTTTATGCTAATCAGTTTTATGCATTAAAAAGTTGTATTTTTAAGTTCTCCTAAACACATGAGATATTAACAGTTTTGTGCTTCCTGTCCATCATCCATAGTATTTGTCTTCTGTACTGATTATTCTGTGTACCAACAATCCGCATGAGATGTTTGCACATTATCCTATGTGAGTCACCTTTTATATTTATAACCTTGGCCTACAGAGCAAATATTATAAGCTACGAGCTGATGGAAGTAACATAGAAATTGTAATCAGTCTTTCCCTCCGTCTTCCCAGATATGCTTGTGTCAAAATCTGGCTGCCGATGATAATAGTATCGAATTTGAATTACAGTTTCGCAGGTTACACAAGCAGCAGTAGATGATCGTCAAAATGCCAAGGCAGAGACTGCAAAGGAGAGTTCTCCAACTTCTGTATTTGTAAACTCAGAACCAATTAGAGAGGATCAAGTGCAAAATGCTGTAAAGTTTCTTTCACATCCTAAAGTTAGGGGATCTCCAGTGGTTTATAGAAGATCATTTCTTGAAAGGAAGGGACTCACGAAAGAGGAGATAGATGAAGCCTTCCGTCGTGTTCCAGTAAGTAACCCTTCCCCATTCCCACTCTTGGGTAAACAAATTATGAAAAGTATGCATCTATTTGTACTCTGGTGGGTGATTATGAGAGAGGAAGTTGAGTGTATGGCCTTACTGGTTTCTGTGAATTACAGGATCCAACCCCAGCTGTTACAGCTTCAGAGCCGGTTGCAACTAATCAAGGTAACAAATTTTAATGTTTGATTGAGATTCTCACCGTCTTAACAATACGAACTTGACCTGCCTAATATGTTCCTATCTCTCTGCTTCCATATTGATAGCAGATGGGCAACTAAAATCTTCGTCAAATATTCAATTGCAAGCCCCGACACAAACTCTGCAGCCTGGACCAGTTACACCTGCAGGAAACATTTCAAAAATGGGGACATTCTCTCGATTCCACTGGTCTCATGCTCTTCTTGCTGTAGGGTTTCTTGCTGTTTCAGGAGCTGGAACAGCAGTACTTCTCAAGGTATAATTTTGACAACCTAGAATTTGACATGATATGTCGTCATTTGCTGGACTGTTACTCTTTCATGAGGAAATAACTTACATCCGAACGGTATACTATTCCTACTATGATCTCATAATTATGCGGTACATGCTTATGTCAGAATTCAATCGTTCCAAGGTTGAAAGCTTGGGTACGCAAGGTTGTAGTGGAAGAAGAAGAGGGAGGCCTGCTTAAGAAAAACAACACAAAAACAAGTGCGGCAGAAGAAGCTGCTGCTGCTGCAAAAGCTGCAGCAGCAGCAGCTTCTGATGTAGCCCGTACAAGCCTGGAGATGTTGATGTCAAAAACTGAAGGTGGGTTTGTAATGGATTCCTGCCAATTTGTCCTTGACTATTACCATTTTCATGTTTCCTATTCTACAGTTTTTTAGTTGCTCTTGAAAGTGACCCTTAAGCAGTACTCATGTTTGTCATTATTCACATTCTTGGCAGAGAAGAGATGCTTTGAGGAGCTTATCAATATGTTAAATGCTCAAGTTCGTGAGATGAAGTCAATGAATAATGCCATACAGAAACTGGACGGTTAGTAAAGAAATTGCTTTCTGTGCACATGTTTGAAATTATTGTGTATGGGCTTTTTTCCCCCTTCTTGGGATTTGACTTATTTTATTTCTTACCTCAAGTCAAGTAGCGTGCAGATGTGTAGACAGTTATCAAGAATTTGCCGGATACATCACTTGAGAGCTCGCTTCCAGTTTCAGTGGCCTTTGTGTCATTTGTGTTTGTTCAACATTCTTTGCAAATTGGAATTTTCCTTAATATAGTTGACATCAATGTGTTTCTTTTGAGGCCTTTCATGTTTCTATCAATTGGACAAGTAAAAAGAATGATTCATTAAGCATATGATACTTAGCTCTACACCTGTAACTTCCTCCTAACTCATGAAGTGCCTTTTTCGTGGACCATGTGTCCTGAGCCCATGTTCATCATGACTCTTATTTTTCTTTTGGAACTTCATGATCCCTATTAGCTCTCTCCTTCTCTTCCCACTTCAGTCTAAAAAATTTATTTCAACGCCTATGGATAAACTTTCTTTTCTGTGATGGGAATAAATATTTGATTTGAATTTTTGATTCTGTGTAATTTAAATTAATTAAAAAAGGTGCCAGGGACACATGGCATCTTCTTCGCTGGACAGAGAATGAGCTGCATCATGCTAGCGTGGAGCTAAGTAATGGAAACCGAAGCCAAGAGACCCTATTTATTCATCTCCCTTAACCGTTCACATCCTCTTTTTATCTACATTTTTTTTTCCTGAGTAATATGATTCTTGATTTCTTTCTTATTGTCTTCTTTACATCGGTGTTTTTTCCACGGATCATCTCATCAATGAATTTCTGCTTAGTGGTCCGTTTTCTCTGTTAATATCAGGGCAAAGTACTGTGCATGGAAGAATTACCGTTGAAGAACAAGATGATCAAAGGGTCTCACAGAGGAGTTTGAGGGTGAGCTGATTATCATTTATCAGCGTAAAATCTTATGAAAATATTTGAAGCTAAGTTTTATGAATGAGTCTTCCTGTTGTTTTATTCCATAACCTTCATGGTTTTCCAGGTACCTTACGCCAATGGCAAGATGAATGACGATCCACGTCCAGGTATATTTTTCGATCAATTGTTGATTTTCCTTGTTCAGATTTTACTTGCTCCTTAATATCCATGATATATTGAATATTCTTTAATCAGTGAGATCTTTGTCTCCGCCTGCTTCTGTGGAACCGTCTGTTGCTCCCCACCCAAAATCATATATGGAGGTAAATTTTTCACTCGTTGCTACCTGAAGTTTTCTAGATAAGAAGATTTACGTGTTTGTGATCATGAATTTTCCCTAATAAACAGAACGATTTTACAGATTATGGCTATGATTCAAAGAGGGGAGAAGCCATCCAACATTAGAGTTAGTCCACTCCGTTAACCTAGTAGTTTGACATTTCTTGGTTATAGTTTTGAAATTTTCATGCTTATTATCTTGTCTCAGGAGATCAATGATGCCCCTCCAAATCCTAATCAACCAGTACCAAATCCTCGTTTGGCACCAAGGGCTAAGGTTCATCTTTTAACATTTCTATTTGTCTTGTTTTTCCTGTTCTTTTGGCTTCAAGTTGGCTAATTTGTTCAACTGGTCAATCATTCTTTTGAACATTACTTCCGCCCTCCCACCTTCTGGAATAATTATAAAAGAAGAGAAGTTCGTTTAATTTATTGAGCAGGACTAGGGAAATGAGTAAAAATTTATTTTTTTACTAGTTTTTCGAGTTTGCCTTGTTGACTGATAAATGATAATATAAATAAGGTAATGTCGTGATAATTTGTGAGCTCCACAGATATTTACTAACAGTACACCATCCTGTCCTGTGAACAGCCTTGGGAGGTTGGTCAAGCTCCGAACAGCTCCAGCAATGTTCTTCAATCGCAAGGAAGCGGTGATGCCTTATATCATGAGTTCAATGATAATAAGTCAATTGCAGACAATAAAGTACCTTGGTGGGAACATAAAAATGCCCGAATCACCGAAATTGAAGCTGGTGATGAAGAGAGGTTTGGATCTTCCAATGTAGTTAGCAATGAGCGACCAGTTCAGCGGTCGTGGGTTCCTCCCCAGCCACCACCTGTTGCTATGCAAGAAGCCGCTGCAGCCATTCGTCAGCCAAAGAAGACATTTCATTCGAAAGAACAATTGACTGATGACCAATTGCTGGCTCGTTCTTCAGATGTAACAGATGAGTTGCACCGGATCACAAGAATCTCTGAATCAGGTGGTGCAGTGAATGCCAATGGAGGAACTTCAGGGCTTAACTCAAGTGAGATACAAAGAGAAGAAGACACCTCGTATTTTGAAACATGATTAACTGAGGACACTATTTTACATTGATATCAGGTACGTGCGTCACTTGGTAATACATATTATGACAATAATCGAAGAGATCGCGAAGAAATNGACACCTCGTATTTTGAAACATGATTAACTGAGGACACTATTTTACATTGATATCAGGTACGTGCGTCACTTGGTAATACATATTATGACAATAATCGAAGAGATCGCGAAGAAATTTTATGTCGATTTTTACATTTGTATCTATTTGAGATACAAAGAGAAGAAGACACCTCATATTTTGAAACATGATTAACTGAGGACACTATTTTACATTGATATCAGGTACGTGCGTCACTTGGTAATACATATTATGACAATAATCGAAGAGATCGCGAAGAAATTTTATGTCGATTTTTACATTTGTATCTATTTGAGATACAAAGAGAAGAAGACACCTCATATTTTGAAACATGATTAACTGAGGACACTATTTTACATTGATATCAGGTACGTGCGTCACTTGGTAATACATATTATGACAATAATCGAAGAGATCGCGAAGAAATATTCTGTCGATTTTTACATTTGTATTATTTAGTTGGAAAAGATCAAATACACCATGGAGGTGTTCTACAGTAAGTTGAGATTATATGTTAAAATAAGTTGATTATTTAACCTGCCTCTTATCTCGCGATTGACATATTTGTTTCTTATCTTAGATCTTGTTTGGCTAAACCTAAAGAATGAGTACTGCCAAATAAGTAATTTATTTCTTTAGTGCTGAGGAAAACCATGTTGCTTTGGCAAATGGATAGTTACAGCTTGTTCGGTACTGATTAAAATCTAATTAAAATTGAAAATATAGCTGTTATTGGGTCTCATTCATCTAATAAAAATCAACAATAACGGCTAGTTTTTCAATTTTAATCCGATTTTAATCTCTACCGAACACGCTCTAGTACATATTTGGTGTACAATACTGCTCCGAATAACATGTGAATGTTCCTTTTCAATATTTTTCACTCGAGATTGACGGCAACTCAACTACTTGAATATTTTTACGTATGTCGATTTTTACATTTGTATTATTTAGTTGGAAAAGATCAAATACACCATGGAGGTGTTCTACAGTAACTTGAGATTATATGGTAAAATAAGTTGATTATTTAACCTGTCTCTTATCTCGCGATTGACATATTTGTTTCTTATCTTAGATCTTGTTTGGCTAAACCTAAAGAATGCGTACTGCCAAATAATTAATTTATTTCTTTAGTGCTGAGGAAAACCATGTTGCTTTGGTAAATGGATAGTTACAGCTTGTTCGGTACTGATTAAAATCCAATTAAAATTGAAAATATAGCTGTTATTGGGTCTCATTCGTCTAATAAAAATCAACAATAACGGCTAGTTTTTCAATTTTAATCCGATTTTAATCTCTACTGAACACGCTCTAGTACATATTTGGTGTACAATACTGCTCCGAATAACATGTGAATGTTCCTTTTCAATATTTTTCACTCGAGATTGACGGCAACTCAACTACTTGAATATTTTTACGTTGTCTTGTTGAGTTGGACACTATTTCTTTTTCAAAAAGACATTATCTTTGCTATTACAACTGCCTTCTCATTTGTTCACTAAAATATGGGAAGAAAAGAGATTGCTTCTCTGTGCTTCCATTGACCATTTGCAATTTTGCATGTTAGGTGTTTTCCACATGGGCCTCATTTATATCATTGTCATATTCAATTTTTATTTAGGACTAGATTCATGAATATGATAGGTTTGGCTACGTTTAAAAGTTATTATTCGAAACATAATTGGATAAATTATTACTTGAATACTTATCTATTTTGATATGCCAAAATAAGTCACTTATTTTTAATTTTGACTATAAACAAAAATTTTTTAACTTACTATAGTTGTATTTAAATTATAAGCTCAAGCATATACGTTTTATATGAACGTTAAAACCTTCACAAATTATGAATCGAGCTCTCTTATTCGAGGGACCTTAGGCCAACATCACTCTTAAGTGCAATGGAGATCATCAATCTAGGTCGTGGACCTTCTTGAGCACGTCTTAACTATTTATTTGCTGATGATACACACAAGTTTGTTCATAAGCTCAATTTATAAATTTAATATTTAGAGATTCTTGTATGTTTGGACCAACAAATATTTGACACGAATGCAATTAAAGTTTAACTCGTCCGAAATTCTTTTCATTTTTCACATAAAGGGGTGCTTTATGTGGGTGCGCACCTTTGACCTACCATTTCTCTCACTGAATGGGAAGCATACACGTTTAGATTTTTATTATGCGTTTATTTCAATTAGTTCACGGAATTAGTGGTGGTGGTTATATAATAAGGTTTAATTAAGACTTAATAACACAAAATGTCCCTACGTTTAATATATAGTATAAAATACGTCATTACTTTTCAAATTTTTATATTTTCACCACTATTTCAATGTTTCGTTGCGAAAAACGTCATTTTCATATTTTTTAACGTAAAATGATCAATATATCCTGTTGATTAAATAGAACAAAAATTGTAATTATACTCCCAAACTTTTTAAAAAATGCAAATGAGTTTAAAAGTTTTACTAAAACATTAAAAAAGAAAGAAAGAAAGAGAGAAATTCTCTCTCTCTCTCTCTCTCTTCTCGCCTCCTCCCCCTTTGCCTTCTCTCTCTCAGCCTCCTCCACCAAAGATTCACGAAGCAATGCGGTATTCTTTGTTAGCGGGTGGCAAGAGGGTGCGCCCAATGTTATGTATCGCCGCTNTTGTAATTATACTCCCAAACTTTTTAAAAAATGCAAATGAGTTTAAAAGTTTTACTAAAACATTAAAAAAGAAAGAAAGAAAGAGAGAAATTCTCTCTCTCTCTCTCTCTCTTCTCGCCTCCTCCCCCTTTGCCTTCTCTCTCTCAGCCTCCTCCACCAAAGATTCACGAAGCAATGCGGTATTCTTTGTTAGCGGGTGGCAAGAGGGTGCGCCCAATGTTATGTATCGCCGCTTGTGTGCAATGGAAATGATCCACACTATGTCACTTATTTACGATGAGTTGCCCTGTATGGATAACGATGATCTTCGCCGTGGAAAGCCCTAATTTTAGTAATTAATTTTAACCACATATTTTATGGGATCCAAAATTTTTGAATCGTGTATTTCATCAATTTTTATCAAAATTTACTAAAATTTTTATTTTAATCCCCATCAAGTGCTAATTGATGAGATTATTATAGTATAAATTGTTTCATAATATATTTGAAAGAGTTGTAATGGAGATTGTTGACGTTGAACAATGAATAAACAATATTCAAGCCAACTTAGAGTATAAACAAGAAATTAATTGATCTTTCAATAATGGATTACAAGATTGTTACATAATCCTACTATTTTTCCATCATAGGAGATATTTGAAATGTGAAGAAAGAAAAGACTCAAAGTCGTGTCCCTCCTTTTTCCTTTTATAGTGGGATAATGCAGGTACAATGTACCTCCTGTCATGTCAATCTGCAATACCGAGATGAATGAGTACATGCGCTGGCATG
>CAIGRK010120548.1:0-24633 GCA_903798315.1 Fraxinus greggii
GATTGCCAACTAATTGAAATTGCAATAAAGTTCTTACACTCCTAGAAAATATTAGCATGCACCCACTAATAAATAATAACTAATAAATGAAAAGGATTAAACAAAGACATAAAAATAAGTAAATAATAAAAAAAAAATCAGCCATATTTCGTCATTGTCCATCTGTACTGATGTTCATCACTCAGGCAGGAGACAGCTGCATTGCACGAATTGTTTGCTCAGACAGACAAATTAAATATACATTGTTCTTTGAAAGACGTGAGCATTACAAAAGAAATTCAGGCTATCAAAATCCACAATTTGACATTTCAGAAGTGATAAGCAAGCATATAAGTGCATTTCCATAGATGTCACATCACCACAAAATTACCATGTTTAGAGCATGCAATGGCCATTTCCACTTCTTATTGAACTCAAGATGCTGAATACATACAAGTATGGACATCTATTGAGAATCTTTCCATGAGATCCTACCAAAAGTTAGCTGGGGAGAGTATCAATCAACTGTGACCACGTGAACATGCCACCAACAATTGGGATTATGGAATTTCAGCCTAGTAAAGTCTTAGAGAATGGAATTAGAGTTAGGAATTGGATTTTCCTTAAAAATTCCAATACTCTGAGCACCATCTGTTTAAATAACTCATTTTCTATCACAAAAGATAGGACACGTCGGTGGCGGCAGTTCTGATCATCGCAAAGAGGTTCACTCAACATCAGAGTTATGGTTTTCCCTATTAGCGTTTTATAAATCTGCATCTTCTCTGAAGGGATATCACAAGAAAAGAATTAGCTGAATTTCTTGAGATAAAAGAACAAAAGTCTGAAGAATTTCTTGGAATCAAACTGGAACGCTGGGGAACGGGGGACATTTCATGTAATGTTATCTATTACCCTTACATTTATAATTAACTGTAACACTCGCCCTCTTTGCACCAGTTGTCTCTTTTGGAGTGAATTGAAGGCAATGGTGGACATCTTCTTCATATCCGAATTTAGCAGGTATATTTAAGATTTACGTATAAAAACATGTTTTAAGTCTTTTAGGTTTCTTATGTTTATATGAAACTTGAATGTCCTTGGTGTTGACTTTGTTTATGTGCCTGACTTGGTTAGGTTAAACAGTTAAAAGGCACAAGTTAATAAATTCTGGGTAAAGTTAGAGGGGGACTACATTTGTGTTAAGTTCCTAGAGGGCATTTCTTCGTAAAATGTGTTTTCTTTGTACATTTCTTCCTTGCCCATTTCTGAATTGACTTCACATTTCAGCAATTTCAATTCTGGAGTTTCTAGATATGATTGAAAAAGCTTGATGAGAGGTATCTGGGAAGCAAAATTAAGGAGACACTCCATTAGGAAACAAAAACAAATGTGGTTAAATATCTGTAGAGCTGTATCTTTAAACACGATTTTATGAAATTGTACCAACTTCGGGTGTACTTTGTTAGTTATCATCCTGAGATCTGGACTTACTGAGAGGAATTGTTAAAATTAGGATTAGTTTACTTTTATGAAAAAAAAAAAGAAGAAAATTTTGTGCTATGACGTGTGGATAAATGACAATCACTTGATTTTCCATGAATGGTTTGTACATATTTTTTCTTGATTTTTTGGCTTGTTCATTGAAAAATCTCTAGGTTAAACTATGCTAGTATGCTTGGTGAGAGAATTTGTTTTTCTGCTGAATTTTTTATCATTGAGAATACTGTTTTTCTTATTAGGAGGTGGGGAGAGTATACATGTGTGTGTCATCTTCTATGTACCTTTTTTTTTTTTTTTTAAAGATCAGTAAACGCAAAATTATATTGATCAAAACTCATGTACAAGTACTCCGGACATACTTGGGGGCTTACAAATCAAAAGTTGTACAAGTGATAAGATTTAAAAACCCAAAGTTAAAACTCAAAATGAGTCAAAACATGAGAATAATGGGAAAACATAACTTTGTATACATGTGCTTTGATCCGTCTCACAATGTCGGAATGCGGTCTAAGATCTTCAAAAATCTTTCTACTTCTCACTGCCCAAATTTGGTAGATGGTGCAAGCAAGAGCAATTTTCTTGGCTTTGCTTTGCCAAGAAGTGCCTCGGGCTTCCTTCTTAATCCACTTGAATGCGCTAGATATTGTAGTCATCGATCTCCTCATCCCCAACCAATCCATAATCTTCTTCCAAGTGCATGATATCGAGCATCTTTCTGAGCAAAGGAGAGTCATTTTTCTTTGCCGTACAATCCCAAATATCCTTTCCTCGAAGGTAGATTTGATTCACCCACTTAAAATTTCCACTTGAATTACATGTTGCCATTTGGTGTTCTCTTAATTAACAGGGAATTATATTACTGTATGTTATAAAATACACTTATATTTTCTACCATCTAACTGTAGTTTAGTTATAGTATGCGATTAACTTTTAGATTTTGCACATAGGGTATGACCACAACAAGCAACTACTTGCTTACATGAATATTTGTGCTGTCAACTAACAGAGATATTCCTGCATCATGATATTTGTGAAATATTGAGTTTTAGGCGCAAGGAGGAAATGCATTCATAACAAGGAAATATTGAGCTTGGCACAGTTCTCTGCAACTCAGGAAATCCTTCTTGGTCAATTATGCAGGCCCATAGCTTCTCCCATGACAACTTCATTAATCAGGTCTTTAAAGATTAGGCGCTCAATGTCTAACACCAAGGCTGGGATCTCACAAATGTATTCTGTCCTATCTGCCAAGCGATGCATCATATCTTCCATTAAGATTCTCACAAATCCATCATCCTCGTCATCATGGCTGCAATCTTGCTTTCTCTGAAGACGATTCAGCTCTAAATGAACTTCTTTTGGAAGCTCTTCTCGGCTCAACTTTTTCCTTCCCAGGTTGAATAATCCCTGTAAAGCAAATTTGCGGACCAGAATTTCATTGACTGTATCAAAAACAATTTTTCTGTGAATTTTCTGATTAAATTTTAAATGAGCATTCTTGTCTTCAAGTTCTTCATTTTCCAGCTTAATGTTTTGCTCAGTTCGTTCAAGGACATCAAACAAGTCGTTGTTGATCAGATGGTATGATGAGTGGTGCTGATTGACTGCTGGGACTGATATAACGTCTCTGAGGAGTCCTGATGCCAGTAATATCTTAGTAATATATCGCAGATCTGGACTGGGGCTCTTGTACATAAATGCATAGCAGTCTAGAGTATCTTCACAAGGAGAGGGGTTCAATAATCTAAGCTTATGGACCAAGTCCTCAATCATATCTAATTTCCTGTGACTGTGCCTGTGTAGTCTTTTCTGATCCGGTAAACCAATTTGTTTCTCTACATGCCATTCTGAGTCTTTGGAATTTGGACTTTCGTCATCTATTCAGGTATTGACAAGACACGACATCTATTAGTGAAAATATGCATTTGCTATGTAATTGCGCACCAAAAAAAATAAAAATGAAATTGTATTTGTATTGTGGATAGACGGGTATTCTCCTCTCAGATTGATTATGTACCTAATTGTTCATTTCGTTTGGATAAATGATGCCTCTGTTTTCACTTTATCATATGCTGGAGTTTTCCATATGAGATTCAAAATCACATTGATCTCAAAGTACAGTATTTTCTGTGCGGTTCATTTCTAATTAACAACAAATACCAATGCTCTAATAAAGGTTAGAGTGACCAAAAAGGTCCGTCTTTGATAATAAAGCAGTAATGAGGGATTACTTCAATATGTTGATTTTCTTCTATATTTTTTTCGCCGTGTTTGATTGTGAAACTGTCACATTGATGACAGCTGGTGTCATATGACCTGCAAATTCTGTGGTGGATTGTTAACTGTCTAAAGAATAATATAGAAGCCTCACTCCTGTTGGAATGTACATTTATACAGGGAGAATCTATATTTGATTATGTGTCACTATTGTATTGGTTCATTTTCTGTAATATTTATATCAGTTATTCTTCTGTTAGTACAGTTAAGCCTTCTTACACATTTCAATGTAATTTATCTGAGTAGTGACATAAAAAATGGATGTTACTTAGAGAAAGGGCAATACCTCTAAAAGCAGTTGATATCTTCTTGACCGGAGATGGTGAGTCATCTCTGCAAAATGCCACATCAAGAAATGAGACAGGACTTGGTTGTTCCGGCATAGTCGTTGCAAGTTCAGCTGTTATTGTGTGTTCCCTGAATCTTGCTGTAGAACTCTGTAAGGCAAAAAAATGGAACTTGTCAACTAATGAACTAGAACAACAGGACGGGCACTAAGATAATCACACTTACCCTATGTATAGGGTCATGGTGCTGTTTGGCATTCATCTCAATGGAATGAGCGAAGCTTATGACCTTTGTTTCAATCTGTGAGACGAGACTAATATTGCTTTGTGACATCACAGAAGTTGTATCACTTCGGTGACTAGAGTATCTTGTGTCACCACTGTGTTCGCTCAATTGGTCATAACCATGCTTCAGATCGGTTGATTTCAAGTGGAGTTTTCTATTTGAGTAACCAGATGTTGCTACTTGCTTACTACATTTCTTTTTAATCATGACCGAGTCAGAAGATGGGGTGGTGGGATGAGATTGCCAATCTATTACTTGCTTCTTTTGTTTTAATCTTGGACTCACCATTCCAGAACTCCTTCCACGGGTAGCACGGCTTTCTACCTTAATGCATTGAGGTGCTTTTGAGGTTTGCTGTACTTCTGAAGTTCTCAAATTGGTCTTCTTAGCAATAGAACGAATCCAATTAGGATCTTTCAGATTATTCCTTGGCGTAGAGTCTTTTCCTGGATGTTTGTGAACTGAATTCTCCCGGATATATATAGAATCCCGAGCTCTGAGTTTTCGCAAATGGGATGTATCTGGAGCTGGGACCGGAGAAGAACTTGAAATTCTAATTTTGTCAATCACTTTGGCTGGTTTCATGATCATATTAGAAGGCTCTAATCTCTTTGGAGGGGCAGCCTCATTCATGGTGGGAACTTGGTGGTTACTCCGTTGATCCTGCCACGTGGACAATCTAAAATCCGTATCAGAGATGCTGTTTTCCATGCTGTATCTGCTTGTTCGAGATGCAGATTCAGTGAGGTCCTCTTTTCTTTTCTCCAATCTTTGTCTTGTTTTCTCCACTGCTTCAAGAATATGTTTTAGGGCCCTGAGGTCCTTCCCAGATTTCACAAATTCTGTTATCCTTTTCTCAATCTCACCATAAACAGTGGAGGACATATTTGAGGTAATTGCAGATGATTTCCTACTTTTTAAGGCTTGCTTTCGAAAGCTTTTACTAGTATCTGGCTGTGTCCATGGAGCTGGTTCAGGTGGAAACCTTGAGCGTGAAGTCTGTTTTATGACTGAATTGGCATTACCCAAGTGTGGCAAGGCAGGATCCTTTTGCAAAACATGTGGGGAACAAGGATCTTGAGTGTGCTTGCCCATGCCAGCTGGTTTTGGCGATCTTGAAATAAAATCTGTGCCAGCACATGACTGGATCTTTATAAACCTGCTCTCACTAGTGGAAATAACATCTGAGAAGGCTTCCAAGCCCATTAGCTTTTCCACAACACTGGGCGATCTTTTGTTACTTCCTGGTTCTTGGTCAGAGGGTAGAACTTGGCTGGAGTCCTCATTTCCCATATGCAGATCCCTTAAAAGAAAGTTTGATCGTGATTGGAGGGATGGACTCTTCATAGAACTGGCTCTACTGTCCAACGATAACCTGGGATGTTCTTTGAGCTGAATGGTAGACTTTAAAGTATCTCGTGATTCTCTCTCATCATAAGAGAAACGAGGAAGTGCCATCTGCTCATCCTTGTATTTCTCTGTTGCTTCATGGAGCTTACAAAGATCGTGAATTGATCCATCAGAGACAGCAACCCCTGATTGTCCACTTTTGAATTGCAAAGAAGGCCTGGGAGAGTCGACGTGCTTCAACACAGAGCCTCTACTTTCATCTTTAGCCTTAGAATTGATGGACAAGCCACGGGTTTCTGTATACATCGAATCCTTCACTACATCTTGGAGACCAAGGGACTGCTGGCCCGTGGCAAATGAAGTATTTTGTTCTTTCATGATTGTGGTTTGAAGTGGGGTTTCACGAATTTTCGTTTGAATGAACGAAATAGCTTCTGGTAGAGCCATTTTATGGGAATCAAATGATGAAAGCATGGAAGAACAAGAGGAAGATGAACAGGAGGCTTGGGATGATTCAAAGGAGACTCTTAACTCTTTCTGTGCCTTCTCTAGATCTTTTTCCTGCAAATGTAAGTCACATAATTTCCTGTTGTCAAATAAATGATTGGTTATGCCAAACATGGGATCTTGTTCGATTCTTTAAAAAAAAATCCACATAAGGAACTTGTTCAGAATCTTACCCTTGCTGTTTTTGTTGCATGTCTAGGGTCCATATTGTGGTGAGCACCTTAAAAAGCACAGAATTTTTATAATGTTAAGACAGTGTTGGCAGTGATGATAAAAATTAAACTTGTTTCATGATTGAAATGTGGAAAAAATAAGGGTAAAGTCGTATACAGGCTATACCTATATGATTAATTTTGTAAACAGAAGATGAAGGTTAAGTATCAATAATCATATATAAAATTCACGATGTGTTGTAGAAAGATGGTAATTAACAAACTATGATTGCATTGCAAGATTTTTGTGGGAGTTTCAACTTATTGAATGTGCTGTTCAACTCAGTTTCTACCATCTTATAAGAGTGCTGATAGTGCTATGCATTCATGAGTTACAGCTGAATATTAGATGCAATTTTTTTGCTCTCTGTATTATTATGCTAAAAGGATCACTTCCATGTAAAATGCATATAAGATAGGATCATGGTGAAGGCAGGAAAATTGAAATCTATCAGCCCTTACCATTCATGACACTTACACAAGTGTTAGTGAAGATGAATTCATAAAACTGTACCTGTGTGTGTCAAGAAAAAGAAGAAATTTTTTAAATGAAAATGCATATTGGAATCTTAACTTTCTGATTGCAAAAAGAATCACCTGGAAGTAGTCTTTTGGGATTTTGGCTGCCAACGCGCCGACAAGGTGGGAAATGGTGGTGATCAAAGAGCTGAAATATCCCATTCATACACCCTGTCTGCTTCTGCAGATCCTGGTTTTCGTCTGTGAAAGAAGGTAATACTTTTGCACACATTTCTGTTTCTTCTTCTGATGCCAAATTTCAAAGTTGGAATTTTGCTCGTTCTATCTTGCGTCTTCAATGAATTTCTATAGTCCCTGCCTCTAAAACTCTACTGGAGTTTCATTTGATAGTTTTCTGATTCAAAATTTTTAACATGTAGTTCATATAATCATGTAATAAAAAGCTTCTAAGGAATTTTCGTTTCGTCAGAAGAAAGATATTGTTCCTTTTCCCTTATTTAGGATTTAAGGGAATGGAACTGTGCAAGAATTCTATGCAACAGGAGAATCGGAAAGACAGTACTCACAGCAGTGCAAATCATTTGGGTGATGACTTATGTGCCCGGTATTAAATAATAGCTTTTTTGGGTTCCAGTGATCATGGCGGACAATGTTTGCTGTTTGGTACCACAAGGAATAAATGGGAAACAAGGGATGGACCAGAACCCAACAGTTTGTTGTTCTCAATAAATTTGGGGTCGACCACGTCTGTAGGTAGAGGTCTCAACGAAAACAGAACCGAGTGCAAACCGTAGGGAAAATCTAGACTGGGGGATTTCTTCAAGAACAAATGGAAACATGTTACTTTTTGTCCTTTGGCTCTTCCAAGACAAGGTTGCCCAGTGCCCACTGAAGGGCTGGAGTTTTTGGAGAGTTTATGGGTATGCAACTATATATAAAGGCTGTATCTAATTTATCTGCTGAGAGAATGTGCGTCACACCTGGCGTGAATATGGGGCATAGTTTTACTGATCAATTTCTTCATTTCGTGTGCACTATATACTGTGCACGGGTCCGAATCCTGGACTTGTATGTGGCCATGTCGATTCTTTGATAATGCACTTTTATTAGCGTACAGTCAAAATCCCTTCTTCAATCACTCTCATCTGCAACTACTTTACACTACTATCGCTAAGAATTTTGCTTTTTCTTTCTTCTCTAACTTATCTAGTCTAGTCCAAACATACCGAATATACCATGAGTGGTGAGTAACTCTTTGTTGTGCTCGAGGCACTCAGGATTGCTAATTAGGGTTCACATCATCAGTTGGCAGTTCGAAATTCTTCCGCAAAAAATTCAAAAGATGTTGCTAAGCTTATTATTGAGTAGCAATAATTGAATCAGACGCATTGCTTCCATTGCCAGTGAAAATAATCAACTGCTTGCTTGCTTTGTTGTCAAACTTCAAACCATTAATTGTTTCCTCTCCTTAGTCCACGTCCTTATGCCTTTCGTGTAAGTAGAAATATGATTAGAAATTTCAGATAGCTCTGAGCTTCACGAGGAAGTCATCTTGGGTTAGCTTATTCTAAAAGCTCTTTTAAGTACACAAAGCACTTTAAAAAATCATCCAAACGGACTCAAAAGCAGCTTTTTGGTCTCAAAACAATTTTAGCCTCCCTTTAGTAATCACCAATTTCATTAGCTTTATTAAGACGTGGTTCCATGTTTGTTAAACTTGATGTTGTACTATAATTGATGCAAGTACACATTCTGGGAATGTAAATTGATTATTAGAGGAATAAAATCTTTAACGGCATGCTAGATATGTAGTACCATACAATACAAGTGACAAGATTTTAAATCTCTCTTTCCCTACAATCCACCTTACACTAGTTATCGATTCATTTTGACAGATATGAATGGAAGACTTGCTTTCTATAATGAGTAATTTATGGCTGCTATTTTAGAAAGGAAAAAAAGTCCTTTAAACAATAGAGATAGGGACCTGCAATTAGAAGTCGAGTTTAGATGATAAGAATATAGCTGTTTTTGGCTCTCTTCTCTATGTTGTTTTTGGGGAATGAAATATCCCACTGTTCAACAATTGCCTGCTTCTTACCTTTCATTAATTAATACTTTGTGGGTTTGTCTTCATGCAATCAAAATCAAAGTCTGATGCAGAACTTACCAATATTTGAGATTAAGTGAGTTTTTATTGAAATTGACTAAATAAACAGTATGTCTTTCAAAAGAAAAAGGAGTTGGGAAGGATTGGACGTCAAGCACACAGTTAATGAAGTAGATCCTAACTAAAGAGTCAATTATGATCAACGAAGAAGAAGATAAATGAAATGAAGCAAAACTAAGTGAGACAAAACTGATGGATTTCTGCGCTCGTATCAACATTTTTGTCCGTGGAAGTTATACCAACGAAATAGCCCATGTTTGGTAGGAATTAAAGTTAAATTTCTGATGTTCAAAATTGATTGTCCAATTTGTCGTCTATCCAATGATTTTAAATTAACATGTCCAAGTGTTTTTTCACTGTCATTTGTACTTAAAAGTAGGTGTAAAATGATACGTCAATGAATTATTGGTGGACAGCAATCTGGATAGCCAATTTTGGACAGTAGATCTCAACTCATGAAATACGTGATTGAAATTAATTATTAACTTTGACTTATATTAAAATTAAAATTTTAATCCTACCCAACATGGCTGTAATACAAATTCGAAAGGTGTTCTTGAAATCACTGAAAATCGCTTGCGGGTTTGATTTTCATTGGGATTGCCGATGGTATTTCTTTTGGCAATCAATGATGGCACCTCCACAATATGGTGTACTAGAATTGTCCATCGCCATAGGTTACTTACTATTTTTAACTATTTTTAAGATTATTAACGATAAGTTATTTTTAAACTGTTATTTTATTAGTGAAAGAATTTTTTGAAGTTAATATTTAACCTTTTCTATTTTCTTTATTTATTTATGGAAATTCCCTCGACGAATTAAACTTCTAATTACTAAATAGGAAGAATAAAGGCCAAAAAAAAAAAAAAAGTTGTATAAAAGTTATTAAATTTTGAAGATAATAGTAGACCTGTTTGGGTCGGATTAAAATCTGATTTTAATCTAAGTCAAAGTCAAACAATCAATATTAACCACATCTATCACGAATTCCACATTTTTACAACTACACATTTCAAAAACTTCTATCACAGTTCACTAAAATTCTAATTTTAATGGCCACCAAATACCGAATTTAAGACTTTAAAGTTTAGGCTGCATGGCTCATATTCAGTTGCTTAAAGATGAGTAGGCTTTGATGGCTACTTTTATAATGATGTTCCAATTGAATTGGATGTCAACATCGTAGAATTAGCTGTTAAGCAATATCGAGTAAGGTTATTTCATAGCAAATAAGAACATGGCATCCATGTGCAATTTTTAGTTAGGTTGTCAAAAAACATCAAAGGTTTGCTTGTGCAAATGTTGCCAATTAAGACAAAATATGTATAATTCATAATGCAAACCAAGACACTCAAGTAGTAGCGAATGCTCGTCTTTCAAGAATACGAAGGCAATCTTTGTATAGTCGTGTTTAAAATGTCTTGCGTTTATATATAAAATTTATGGTATATTGTATACAAAATCTAGCAACAATGAGAAACAAAATAAAAATATGTCATTTAGTTACGAGCTAGATCATTTACTAACCTTTTATATGTTATATTATCTTCTTTAATCTACAGAAAATTTAATTTTATTCAATACGTGTAAGTGAATTTTCAAATTATTTGAAATTAATAACCCAATAATTGAAAATTTATGATGATTTTGACAATGTGAGGATTTAAATGGTGGTTAGATAAAGTGTTGCTCGCACAACCATGTGGATAAAGTGAAGAGATCCCATGAGGGTTGCCTGAATTTCACAAGGCAAATAACCAACTAATCTAATCTTAATCATCAATAGCTATACTATGTGCCAAGGAAACCCTTCTTCATTTGTTCAATATGATTGGCATATGTGATATGACCCCACCCCACCCCCTATGTCTCCCTACCAAATTAAATTACCACGTGCATTGATAAAAAAATAAAAAAAATTGTTTTATTGGGCACTAAAAAGGGGGGAGGATGTCTAAGCATAGATGATGTGCAAACCAGTCCCCCAAATCATCCTTTAACTACTACGGGTCAAGCAGTGGTGTTTGTCGTGAAATAATCTGAGGTAGAAAAAATATACGAGATATTAGAAATGAAAAGTTTGACACTCTTTTAGCCTCTTTATCATGACAAGAAAGAGACACGTGTGAATTTTTTGTACGTTATAATCAAATTCTGTATAGTCTAGCATGTCAAGTATGCTTGATAAGTAATAAGAAAGTTGTTTCAAATTCCCAATGAGAAGTAAGAATCCAAGATCAAGTGGGCATTAAGGAATGATAATTTGGATGGTGGCTTGGGTTTTTCGAAGAGCAAAATAGTTCATAGATCCAACTGAGCTTGGGATTTAAGAAAGCTACGTTTAGTAATGTTGAAATCTAGTTTCATTAATGAAGCAAAATAATGTGAATTTAAAAATTCTGTCTTCAATAAGTCAATATAAGCAACTTATAAAAAAAGCAATAGGTTGGACGATTAAAGCTTTGTTCGACATAAATTACTGGGTACTTGATTCAATATTTCGATAGAGTCAATACATATAAGCAACTTATAAAAGAAATTAATAGGTAGCGATGATTAACGCTTTGTTAGTCATAAACTTACTAGATACTTGTCTCGATATAATTGCATTATCAAAAAATATACTTTATTTCAAACAGTTTTGAAGGAATAAAACAATTTTTATCTAAGTTTTCTTTCTTCTATTTAATTTTTTTAAAATCAATATTATTTAAATTTTAATAGAATTAATCTTGGTAGAAGAATTAAAATTATGCGAAATTTACGAGTTTTTCCAACCTCATCTATTTGTTTAAGTTTCCTTTATTGCATTATCTTTTGGCGTTTTTAATTTTTTAAATTGTGTGCACGTCCACGTGAATATGTGCGTAAATGGAGTTGAAATTCTCACTTAAAAGTATATTTCTACTCATAAGTTAGAATAATTCTCATGTACATGTGTCGACCACTTAAATAATTTTATTTGACGATATTTCTTATTATGATTTTGCCCAAAACAGGGTGATCTTATCTCGGTTTTGCTACTTTTGGAGACATGATTCTTACATTTGCCATTCCATTCCAACATTGATGATTGCTTAATATCTCAGAATAATTTACTCAGTACACACCCTGCATTATCCCACTGATTTTTGGTGTCACATTACCAGCAAAAGGTAATAATAATTGACTGCTTTAGGCAAACTGGTATTCGATTGTATATTATGGCAATATGGATAATGGCACCATGCTTGTCCTTGCATTGTAATCACTAAACCAGATCTTTAGTTCATTGTGTGCCCATCTATCTTGGTATACATCTGATGCCATAGATTAAATACGACTAGTGTGACAAAGTATCTCGTATATTTATCTGTTAAGTCTGTTCAATTTCATTTAGTCTAATGTACTAAATACATTACAAATAACTCTATTCTCATATGTTTGTTAAGGTAAAATGGACAACCGTAATTATATTAATTAAGTGATATTTATATTATTTAGTCTAGTCTTACATACCAAGTTTAACCATATTGCTTCATTGTCATTTCAGATAGCATTCTAAAAATCGATATCAAATTCTTAAAAATTTAAGAAGTGACTACAATCAATGAAACCTTAATTGAGTGATGATCTTCATCTAGAGTCTAGATGATCTTCAATCTGTAGGATATTGGAGTCATTGCCTGTAACTCGCTGTCACATAGGCTGATGATCATCTAAACTCCATGAATAATATTATTTGTTTTAATTTCTTAATTTTTTTCTTTGTTCTACTTTAAGCAGCCAAAAATATGGAATCAAATCACAGTCTCAAGAAATACGAGACATCTGAATCATACAAATAGAGTAAATAGTAACTTCAAGTATTAGGTCAATCTTTATTATCCAACCATTGCTTCAAGTTCCAGATGTTTTGACATTCATCTGCTCCCAAAAAGATCCAGAGACTTTTAGGCCCACTTTCTAACCAACCTGTTTACACTTACTGTGCCCAATCGACACACGAGAGTAATCAAATAAACAGTATGTATGTGGGAGAAATTCTGCAAAAATGACTGATAAAAATGACAAGTAAGCATGTTCGATAACGATATTCTCGTATATTAGAAACAACAAAACATACTTCAAAATCCCGTCAACCTGAAAATTTTAAACGTGTCAAAATATTGTCATCAACCAGCTGAATCGATTTGCCATAGTAACTGACAATACAAAGCAGAAGCTGATGAGTAAACAACACAATCATTTCATATTCCTCTATAAATAAGCATCTCTGCATTCAAAACAATGACAAATGCCAGTCATAATATTACCAGAACATCTATTAAATACAAATCCTGGACCTAAACTAAAAATATAGTAGATGAAGATATTTATTAGTAATGATAAACAACAAAAAGAATGGGGGAACCCAATGTACTCAATCTCAGCCAAATTTCTACTTATTATTTGAAGGCCACCACAAAGGAAAAGAGGGAGAAGTTTAGGTGGCACACTCTGAAGGTCCATTATTGGATTTGGTTTTGTTATACCAAGTATCATCAACAGCAATATGTCTAAGTAATGTCCAACTGTGTCATTCTTTATACTTGAATCAGCCATGTCGAATGCTTCCACCTTTTCCATATTCCCTAGTGTAGAAGAAAAATACCAGAGAGAAAAATGCTATTGTCGCTAGAGTTCATGGATCCCACGAGCAAGCAGGGAACAGGGAGGTTTCTCTAGACTGATTGAGTGGACACATTCTGAAGAACCAGAGAGTAGAATCTCCAAAACACATTTGTTTCATCTATAGCACTTTGACCGAATGGATGATGCTCAACATATTTCCTTACATCGTCACACATCAACATATCTTCCAAATAAACTCGAAGATCACCTCCGGAACCTGTGATGAATGAGTATATTAAGCAAGCAATCTTCCATTCAATGAACTAAGAAAAGGGACAGCACTATGCATAGCCTTCAGTTGATAGTCAAACCTTCACCAAATAATTTGTGAAAAGATATTGTGCAAAAGTGCTTCAAAATTAAAAAGGCAGAGCAAAATCAGAGATTGAAAAATTCAGTATTCAAAATATGTTGCTATCACGTAGTGTACTAAAGCTTCATTCAGAACTTGGCTGGCTATTTGAGCTCATACTTCCATATCTTTTACATGTGAAACCTAGCCACAGAGTTAAGTGACACGGGTTTGAATTCCGTAAGCATAAATTCTTTTTCCACCATAAATGTAAAACAAATAATTCACGGGCATATCCTAAATTGAACTTTATTTTGTGTGTACCTACCTGTATTCAACTCTTGTGGTTTCGCCAAATTTTGGAGGGACGAAAAATTACACAGACCTCCCTTGTCAATGACAAACTCCAAACAGAATACAACAATAAAAAACCAGCTGACACATAAAGAACAAGGGTTTTCCTACATGGACAAGGCCACGTAAGCCCTGTCCGTTTAGAATAATCCAAAGAACATTATGGAAAAAATCTCACCTAGTGAATTGTCACTTTTATCCTGGTAATGGAAGGAATGTGGAAAAATTGCAGTGTGTAGCTAAAACAATGAAAAACAAAAATGCAAGAATTAGGACATAAACTTAACTAACAGAAATGGAGAAAATCGAATAACCTGACAGAAAACGTAGAAAGTAGTGAGAAGCTTACAGGATTGAGCAAGGCCTTGTAAGGAGAATCATCCAGCAATAATGCGTTCGATTCATTATAATATCCCTTCTCCCAAGGAAGATTAGGATCATCTTTTTCCCATATTTTCTTTAGCTCCTTCATGACCAAGGGTTTTTGCACGTTTTCAAGAGTTTTGTACCCCGTTTGAGTACTATGCGACATATCCTGCAAAAAAATGTACAATTACAATTCAAACTTACGAATTCTAAATCCGAGAGTAAAATCAACCAATACGAGTTGAATAAGGTTGGGTAAGTTTGACCGCCTAAGTTAACACATCTCGAGCATCCAATCGCACCTATATGAGTTGAATAACCACTCACCAAAAACATTCATATGGTTCAGTAATTATGAGCTCAGTAATTATGAGCCTTCCTTGATTGGAAGGTTGTAGCCCTGGAGACATGGACAGGAGACAAGATGGACATGTCGAAATGCAGTTTTTCAAAAAAGTACCAATCTGGCCCGACCCCAATACACTGATTAGAATAATATGTTTTTAACTTTTATATTGTGAAGTAAATTTACTTTTGTTAATTCCGTCGTGTCTACAATATATCAGCAACATTTAGACAATGTATCTCTCAGTACACTGGCAATGTATCCACCAGCGTGTCGGACTTATTGTTGTATTCAACTCTACAAAATAAAAAATAATTTAGACACACCGCCTAGCATTTTCGACACGTGCCGGCAACGTGTTGATGTCTAACACGATGTATCTTTGATGCGTTAACAATTTGTAGACGATGTGTTCAACTGTGCAAAACTAAAAAATAATTTGAACACGCTCCTTAGCATTTTTGACATGTGTCAGCAATGTGTAAGTGTCGTGTTGTCGGTACCTGGAGGGTGTCAATGCATCCTAGTTGTAGCAATGCCGTAAATAAAATGATAATAGTACCACTTTACTCTCTCCAAAATGTTTTCTTGATGCCAAGTAATTTTTAAAATTAAAAACAAAACAGTACATTAGGCATGGTAAAAAATATATTTTTGGATGTACATCCCTTTATTTTGATAGTTGTGAAGAAGATTACCCAACAAAACAGCAGTTTGTGTTGTAGATCTCCCAATAAATAATTGGCAAAGTACTCAATAATTTTCCTGCACATCAAATATATAGCTAAGGTTAGTGTTAGAAATTTATGGAAGGGAAACAAACAGCCAGTTAGATAGCTAGCAAAGAAATTAATGTTAATATTTCTTTAAGAATTTGTTTACTCTTGGCAAATAGAAGACGAAACACAGCATAAGAAATACAACATCAGAAAATAGCACAAAGTTCAACGAATACTTGGATCTTGATGACCATAAGCCCACATCAAACTTCTCGAAGCAAAACTTCAGAAAATCATCACAGGAGGGTCTCTTAAATACTACAAGAGCGAAGTGTTGGTTGATTAGGTTTTAATAACTAATTAGTCATCCTAATATCATCATAAGTTTATATCATAAATAATTTCACAACATTGAGAAATATTTTATTCTCACCCGCCCCTCCCCAGATATAAGCATCCGCAATACAGTCTTTTGGTGCTGGCATTACAATGTCTGCAAGTAGACCATTGACATCAAGGACAAGAAGTTTTCTCCTAACACATGCAGCTGGAGCTATTTCCAGATATAGACATGAATCATTTGACAAGTGATCTTTCTTCACAATAGATGATGAGAGATGCTTGGTCACCTCAACATCAGATTTTTGAGCAGTGCTCTCGTTTTTGTTTAGCATACCTTCATTCTCTAGTCCATTATTTACATTCGACAAGTTCTTACTTGAAATAATATCTGATCGTTCCAAGCACTGAAGTTCATCTTTATTTTTAGTCTTCTTTTTCTCTCTGTCCCTTCTGCAATAAGATTTCCAGTTGTCCTTGCATCAATTTTAGGTTGTTTGACCTGCAATTGTGCAGTTGAATCCGACTCAAGATGACTGTATTGAAAATCCTTATTGGCAATAGCAATGTTGGGTACTTCCAAATTATCGTCCATCTGACCCATGATTTGCGGTCCACGTTTTTCATTAGCCTTCCTTTTCAGTCCTTTTTCTCTTCTTTGACTATCTCCATCAGGATTTTGGATTGAATTTGTATCCATGGTAGATGATTACGGGTACCTGTATGTCATTGGAGATCCACCAATTAACTATTCGATTTAACCTTGACAAACAATAATCTGTCACATGAATGCTTAGACACCCATAAGTAATTTCTAACCCAAAATAAGCACAATCTTTGAAAAGCGTAGAAAAGCACTTGATTAAACAACATAGAGGTCATTCTATCTTCTTATTTAGATCAAACTCGTGAGAAATAACTGTGATGGTAAAGGTCCCCATTTCATCATTCATATAAATTACTGAAAATGTCACCCATCAATAGTAGGCAAGTCACGTATATAAAATAAGAAAATATAAACACATTAGTCTTCTTGAATGCCAAGTAATGAAGTGGATAAGGAAGTAAAACAGTAAACAATAGCACAAATTAACGAGTCCATTAACAAGTTTGTCAATATACAAACTTGCAATGGAAAAGGAAGACGATTAGAGAAAGTAAAATCTTTTCCATACCTAATAAAAAGACCCGCGAAGCTTATTTCAAAATTAATCAGTGAATTGATTGTATGATCATCACAGGATTGTAAAAATTCGGGGAATGACGAAAATGATATTCACAAGAAAAGCGTATAGAAGCAAGAATTGCTACTACGCCTCATTCAAATGAAGATCACGTTTATATTAAAATTCAAAAAGGACGTTTTTATAAGTCGCAATAATTACTGACACCACTCTTATTCAAGCACGTTCCTTCAACCCTCCGCAAGTAAACCAACAGATCAAACTCCTGCAATAGCACACATTGGTTCCTTCATTCTCCCCAAATCGTGAAGAATTATGCAACAGAAGCAATATAAATAGAAAGAAATCTCTGCTGCAGAATTTTGAAACCTCAACCCGTCTCAATTCTGATAAATCGTGATAATATTAAACATATCTGTATAAGAATCACCTTGCGCTGTATGAACTTTTGCAGAAGAGGAGAAACAGGGCCACAGAGCAAGAGCTGTATCCTACTACCATCCCCTGTAGACTGGGATGTTTGAAAGATTGTGAATTTTGGCAAATTTATATTGAGTAGTTAGTATGTCCGATCGAGTAATGTTGTAGCGCAACGCAACCAATACGGATAAGAGAATTTTATTCAGTTTAGATCGTGCTATTTAATACCGCGATGCTAAGTAAGAGTTTAGGTAGTCATATCGCCCCTTTAATTATCCAACCTCTTTTAATTTGTCCAAGCATCGGTGGCGCTTATTCAAAGTGGGCTCCATTTGTTACTGGAAATAGATTGCATTATTCGTTCTATAATATGTGATACTATTATATATGAAGTGAGCAAATAAAATATTGAATGATCAAATCGAGGTTACATAAATCTTATAATGAGATTTTAAAATGTCAAATAATGATACGTAACATCGTGTTTTTCGTCTTAATTGTGGCTCACAATTAGACTGGGATGTTTGAAAGATTGTGAATTTTGGCAAATTTATATTGAGTAGTTAGTATGTTTCGATCGAGTAATGTTGTAGCACAACCAATACGGATATGAGAATTTTACTCAGTTAAAATTGTCTAGGCATCGGTGGCGCTTATTCAAAGTGGGCTCCATTTGTTACTGGTAATAGATTGCATTATTCGTTCTATAATATGTGATACTATTACATATGAAGTGAGCAAATAAAATATTGAATGACCAAATCGAGGTTACATAAATCTTATAACGAGATTTTAAAATGTTAAATAATGATACGTAACATCGTGTTTTTAAGTATTTGGTCGTCTTAATTGTGGCTCATCATCAATCAATCAATTAATGATATGGCTCATGCATATCTCGTTTTTTCTTTCAAATCTTTTAATACGACCAACTTACCGACCTACAAATATAGTGGTGTAAAATTGAACGGGTCATGTTTGGCCCGTTCAAATATGGCCCATAATTTGAGTGGACCAATCCACGGGCCAGTAACTGAAAAATTCGGACCAGTCCAATTTAAATGATCGAGCCTATGTTAATATTACAAATTTAATAATAATTTGAATTTGAATTTTAAAGAGCTGATTGACCGTCAGCCTTTAAAGAAAGTTGTCAGTTCTGTGCTTTGATCGATTCAAATTGTCCAACCCATTATTACACCCGTATAATTATGAGAGAACTTTTTATATCAATCGATATTGATGGTTTATCTATTCAAAACTTTTTAATTAATTGGAAGTTAAATAATTTAGCCCTTGTCAAGCTCTATTATTTGAAAAAAAATTGAATTTGGAATAGTATTTTTTGAAGAATATATGGTTAAAAAGTAAGAAGAAATTTTGGATTTATGTGTAATGTTATTTTATTAAGAGAGTGTATAGTTGATAAGAGAAGAGAGAAAAATGAATTAAAATTTAATTGAGGTCGAGGGCTTAGGCATGCTCATGGTAATATATTTAATATCCCCAATTAATCTTTCTATTTGTCTTGACAAATACCACGAAAAACAATTTCATTTTGAAGTGCAACGTCGCGTTAATCACCCAAATGAATAGTTTGCATCAACATCATGAGCAACCCATGTGTGAATTAAGTTCTTTAGATGGGCACAAGTGAAAGGTTGTCCCCATAAAAGCTACATAAAAGGAGCGATTATGCCATCTTTATCACAAATATTGTTACGCCTCGTCAACGAGGCTCAAACGGTTGCCACGTAGCGTCCCACATGGAGCCGCTGTGACAGTGCACAATGACTGAAGCACACATACAATGACGAAACCCCTCGCCGAAGTCATGTCATCCGAAGCTCCCAGCTTCTAAGGACTTCGGACCAATGAAGGCTCCCCAAATCTTTTGAGGATTTGACGAATGAGACAAATGTGACAACCTACAGTCTAAATAAGTCAAATCATGTCATCCCATTATCCAAAAGTACCAACACACCGTAGGGCAGCTCTCCCTTTCCTAGATGCTCAAGTGCTACTTAGGTAAGTGGGCGGTGGAAATTCTGTTATGGAACGTTTCAGTGGGTCGGATGAAGCCGCGCGCACTTCATCCAATGGTCATAGCTTCAATCCTTGTTGGAAGTTGATCTCTCTAGCTTTTCATATGCAAAATTACTCCCTTGTTGGAAGTTGATCTTGCAATGTTTCATCTCGTCATAGTGTTGATTCACTCCCAGAGCTTGAACACTTTGTTGGCTCGCATCTCAAAAAGTAATTCCTCTTAAATAGGGCTTGATTTCTACTTATGTGTAACCAAGTAAGACCCAAATTTTTATTAACTCATTTTTTGAGATCAACAAATATAAATACAAGTATTAATATATATAGTTTTTACTCTTTTTATCAAATTTAATATTTATCAATCAATGTGACCTACCACGCCATTAAGTGATGGTCAAGAGTCTTTATTCAACTGAGAACATCATTTCATAATCAGTAAAGACGAATGAACAGACTGCATCTTTAGCTTCTTTAACGAAATATTCCATTCCGTTCAAAACCAAAAGGAAATAACTAAAAATGAAGGAACATGAAGAAATGACACTTGAAGTAGAATTCGAATATATACCTGGTCATATCAAATCATTGTAATCAACCAGCTGAATCAGTTCGCTATAGTGAACACCACAACCATTTCAAAGTTTCAAAAATGACAAATACACTCACCAATGAGATCTTTTAAATTCATCTCCTGGCCCAGAACTACAAATACAATAGATCAAAAAATTCAAAAAGAATTGGGGAATGCTACTCCACTCACCCTCAGCAAAGTTTCTACTTGTCAGTCTTAAGGCCAACTTTGAAGAACGAGAATTACATTAGATTGTGTATGAAGTAACTTTGTGCAACTGTGTCACTCTTTATAGTTGCCATTGCCTCATCTAGATGCTTCAGCTGTTTCCACCTTCCTCCATGTTAAAGACAGAGACCAAAAGGAAAACACTAATGCTCCTCAGTTTCATGGATCCCACGAGCAAGCTGGCAACAGGAAGCAGTCTCTAAAAAGATTTAGCCGATACACTCTCGAGAACCCTGGAGTAGAAGCTCCAATAAATACTTGTCTCATCTATAGCACCTTGACCGAACGGATGTTGCTCGACATATTTCTTTACATTGTCACACTTTAACATATCTTCCAAATAAACTCGAAGATTACCTCCAGGACCTGTGATGAATACGAGTTTATTATAGAGGCGAAATCTTCATTGTGACAAACTCAAAAAATGGGGAAATACAGATACCGTGCAAAAATGCAATATAAAATAAAAAAGATAGAGCAAGGGAATTGAAAAAAAAATTCAGCAAGAGTTAAAACAGCAATTTTGAGCTGTATGTTGCCATCCTCATTGTACACTATGGCTTCTTTCAGAACTTGGCTATCCATTGAAGATCTCTAATTTCACATCTTGAAACATGAAACCTAGCCAGAGCGTTAAGTAAAAGAGGCTTTAATTCCGTAGGTGTAATTTTATTTTATCCTTGATTTATTTTCACTAAAAATGGCCATTATGTGTCTTTAGGTTTGGCCAGATTCCAGAGAAATTAAACTGGCCTCCCTTGTCAATGACAGACTCCAAACAGAATACAATAATGAAAAAGCAACACACATGAGAGGAAAAGAATCTCACCAAGCGAATTGTCACTTTTATCCTTGTAATTGAATGAATATGGAAATATTGCAGTGTGCAGCTAAAACAAGTACAAACCATAAACTAAGAATTAGGACATATACTTTAACTAATAGAAACAGGGAAACTAGAAGGACCTGATAGGAAACAAGTGGTGAAAAGCTTACAGGATTGAGAAGGGCCTTGTAAGGAGAATCGTCCAACAACAATGTGTTCGATTCATTATAATATCCCTTCTCCCAAGGAAGTCTAGGATCATATTTTTCCCAAATTTTCTTTAGCTCCTTCATGACCAAGGGTTTATGCTTGTTTTCAAGAGTATTGAACCTCGTTTGAGTACTATGTGACATATCCTGCATAACATTGTTTTCGGAAAGTGCTTAAGCTAAATCAAAGTGTAAATTAAACTAATATGAGCGAGCAATGTTGGGTACATTCAACTGCATGAGGTAACAAACTTCCAACACCTATATGAGTTGAATAACCTCTCACCAAAACATTCAGATTGTTCAATAAAATGAACATTCCAATTATTTGCATGCTGTAGAATGTAGCCTACACGCTGTAAATAAAATGATAACAGTGTCACTTTACTAGTAATCACATGTACTTTGTGGTACTTCTACTGTCCGTCATTTTAGCTTCCCTAATCACGTGCATAAGCAGCGTACTAAAGGGTTAATGTCCCAACAATAGAAGTTTGTAATTATGATCTATCACTTGGACTTAAATTCTTGCATCACTTTGCATAATGACGTGTGCGATAAGGCACGTGATAAAAATGATAGGAAGAGATGAACTACGGTATTAATTGTCTATAAACAAGAACTGATTAATAAGATTATTAAAGACAAAACAACATATTAGGTATGAAAAATATATAATTTTGGATGTACATCCTTTTATTTTGATGATAGTGGAGAAGATTACCCAACAAAATAGCAACTTGTGTCGTAGGTCTCCCAATAAATAATTGACAACATTATCAATAACTTTCCTGCACGTCAAGTACATGTAGCTAAGGTTAGCTAAGGTTAGTGCAACAAAATTTATGGAGAAGAATAAACACCCAATAGTAGAACTGGTATAGAAGAGAGTTCTAATATTCTTTCAGAATCTGCTTACTCTTAGAAAATAGAAAACAAAATCCAGCCATAATGTAATATTAAAAAAGAAAAAAAGCACAAATTTCGATGTATACTTGGATCTTGATGACCATATGGCGACATCAAAGTTCTCAAAGCAAAACTTCAGAAAATCATTGCAGTAAGGTCTCCTGAAAACTAGAAGAGGAAAGTTATAGCGGGTTAGATTTTATCGCTAATTTAGTATCCTAATATTTGCATGAGGTTAAATCAAGAGTTGCTTCACAATAATGAGCAATATTTTTTTCTCACCTGCCCGTCCCAAGATACGTGTATCCGCTATACAGTCTTTAGGTGCTGGCATTACGATGTCTGCAAGTAGACCATTTACGTCGAGGACAAGAAGTTTTCTCCTGACAAAAGCAACGGGTGCTATTCCTAGAAATGAATAATTTGATAAGTGATCTTCTTCCTTCAAAATAGGATTAGGGAGATGCTTGGTCACCTCCACGTCACAGGAAGAGCATGCAGTTAAATCTTTAGCCTGATAAACAATATTTTCTTCTTCGTTCTCGATTTTCTCATTTTTACTAGACATCTCACGAGGAAGAGGTAAATGTTGGCTTTCACAAGAACACCTTTCAACTTCCATCTCCCTTGGCCTCTCCATAGGTGCAGATCCCAGCTCAGGGAATTTAGAATAAGATTTTGAATCAAAGTCAACTGGTGCCAAGGAATTCTTGTTTTTATTTAAGCCAACAGGTCTTATTGTATCATGCACCAAATGCAATAAAGAGGTAGTGCTCTCATTTGTAATTAGCTTACTGCCATTCCCTATTCCATGACTTACATCCGGCAAGTTCAGATTTGACAAAATATCCGCATTTTGAAGTTCATCTTCAGTATTAGCCCTCTTTTTGTTTTGTTTTCTCCATCTCCTTTTCCTCCGTGCTATCCCTTCTGAAAGATTTTCAGTTGACTTTGTACCCATTGTAGACTCTTCAGCGTGCAATTGTGCAGTTGAATCTAACTCGATAAGATTATTCTGCAAATCATTATTGGCTACAATAACAAGTTTTCCAAGGGCGGGATCTTCCAAAAGATCATCCATTTGATCGATGCTTTGAAGTTCACCTTTATTTTTAGCCATCTTTTCCTTCTGTTTTTTCTCTCTCTTTTTCGACTGCACTGATCCGTCTGTAATATTTTCAGTAGACCTTGTATCCATTTTAGATTGTTCCACACACCATTTTGCAGTTGAATCTAACTCAACAAGATTATTCTGCGAATCATTATTGGCTAAAATACAAAGTTTGCCAATGGCGGGAACTTTCAAATGATCACCCATCTGATCTACGCTTTGAAGTTCACCTTCATTTTTAGCCTTCTTTTTAGTCTGTTTGCTTTTTCTCTTTTTTCTCTGCACTGTCCCCTCTGTAATAATTTCAGTTCCCCTCATATCCATTTTAGATTGTTCCACGTGCGATTGTGCAGTTGAATCTAACTCAATAATATTATTCTGCAAGTCATTATTGGCTCCAGTACAAATTTTTCCAATGTCATGATCATCCATCTGATCCACGCTTTGAAGTTCACCTTCATTTTTAGCCTTCTTTTTCTTCTGTTTTCTCTTTCTGTTTTTGCTAACCACTGTCCCTTCTGTAATAATTTCAGTTGACCTTGTATCTGTTTTAGATTGTTCCACGTGCAATTGTGCGGTTGAATCTAACTCAATAAGATTATTCTGCAAACTATTGGCTACAGTAAAAAGTTTGCCAAGGACGGGAGCTTTCAAATGATCATCCATCTGATCGACGCTTTGAAGTTCACCTTCATTTTTAGCCTTCATTTTCTTCTGTTTTTTCTCTCTCTTTTTCCTCTGCACTGTCCCTTNTTGAAGTTCACCTTCATTTTTAGCCTTCTTTTTCTTCTGTTTTCTCTTTCTGTTTTTGCTAACCACTGTCCCTTCTGTAATAATTTCAGTTGACCTTGTATCTGTTTTAGATTGTTCCACGTGCAATTGTGCGGTTGAATCTAACTCAATAAGATTATTCTGCAAACTATTGGCTACAGTAAAAAGTTTGCCAAGGACGGGAGCTTTCAAATGATCATCCATCTGATCGACGCTTTGAAGTTCACCTTCATTT
>CAIGRK010120614.1:0-13962 GCA_903798315.1 Fraxinus greggii
GATTTTTGAGGTGGTTTTGTGGTGTGGTGATGGTGGTATTGGTGGTGGTCACATGTAGTGGGCAAGGCACCCGCGATCTGACAGCGATGATGTGTTGGAGTTTGTGCATGGTGGTGTTGTGGTTACTATTGTGGTGATTTTGCACAGTCCGGTGAGTTGACGATGGTGGTGGTGGTGGTGGTCGTCGTGGCGGGTGGTGGTTGTGGGTAGATGAGATGGGATGGGGGTGTTTGTAACGAATTATGTGGTTGATTGTGACGAATAAATTAGTTAATTTGTGACCAATAAATAATGTGATTTATAAAATGTAATTATGACTCACAATTTATTAAGTTGTGACTGCGAAATTAATTGTGACCAACTAATTTGATAATTTGTGACCGATAAATGAGTTGTGGCCAATAAAATTTTGATTTTGTGATCGATGAATAAATTGTGACTTATAAAATTTTTGATTTGTGAACGAGAAATAATTTTTGATTTATAAAATTTTTGATTTGTGATAAGAAATAATTTATAATCAATTAATTCGATAATTTGTGACCAAATTATATAGATTTGTGACTTTAATATGTTAAATTAATAAGTATTTTTTTAATTAATTATTTCAAAAATAAATTTTAAAAATATCCGATTTTTGAAAATTTAAACTTTGTTTCTTTATTTTGAAATATTAATACTTAATCTCTTAGATTTAAAATTTTTCCTTTTGACATTTTAAATTGGTGGAATATCAATAAATCAAGATTTTTGTTTGTTTACGTTTATTAATTGTGCTTTTTCAATTATTTCTTGTAGAGTTTCTTATTATGACAAGTCAAATAATGAATAATTAATTTAAATGGCTGGCAATAGCAATATTTAATAATATTTTATTTCTGTAACTTCTTATTTATATTTCATTTTTCATGTAGCTTTGAATGCTCAAAAGCAAATGAATCAATGAGATGAAATCATTGATGTTTTAGTATTATTATTTACTTTTTGATAATTTATATATATTGATGAATAAATCCTATTATAGAATTCGGTATTTGTATAATTTTAGATTGACTTACATTATTTTGTAAGAGTTAAGATTAAATATATCATTAGTTGAATTAATGTAGTGTTTTTGTAAATATTAAAACATTTAATTATGGTACGGAACCCGGGGGCCGATTTGGTTCCCTAATTAAATTTGAATTTTACGGTTTCACTTACTAAATACCAGAGAATTCGAATTCGATTCAATTCTCTTTAAAACCGAATAGAACCGGACCACGACCAGCCCTTAATCCAGCTTTCGAGAAGAGATGAAAGTCGATCTTAGTGATTTGAAGGTGCCAAGTATAATGACAATCGTTTTGTAGATAAATTTTACTCTAAAGATAACATACTCATCTTCTCTAAGACCTCACATAAATGGAGTTGAAGCTCGAAATTTGTGAGTGAAAGGGAGAAAAAAGAAGAGGAAAAGGGCCTTCGGAATATTCAAGGACCAAAATGGCCTCTTACTTGCAACTTCAACGAAAAGAAGTCACCTCTAGAACCCCGACATTGAAGCCACCAACCACGGCGAAATTTTCCATTTTTCAAGAATTCCGACAGGTTTTACAAATGGATACGTCACTCTCCTTCTCATCTCAAGCCTGTTGGTAAGGTCTATTTCCATTCAAATGGACAGGACCAAGTATTTGGTGATGAAAGAGTTTGATCATCGACGAACAGTATTATGATATGCTTATGTTTTCATGTAAATATAATATGTAATCAAGTTGTGTTGGGAAAATTTGAAATTCATAGGTGACAAATATTTCAAAATTTGTTGCCACGACTTGATCGTGTGCATATTTAGCTCCTGTTTTGTTTAGATAAAAATTATAGAATGTGGATGAAAAATTATGGATTTCATGAGATGTGTGATTAAAATTAAATGTTGACTTTGATTTAAATTTTAATTTACTTTTTAGCTGAATTAAACACAAGGTTAGTTAAAAACATAAGACACGTCACATGTCCGCCAAACTAGTTTGAGCAATTTGCAAGAAATTAAAGTTTGGACAATTTAATTGAGATATCACTACAAAGTTCAATGACCAAAATCGAAATTTATCCGCTGATAAATAAATGATGGATCTAGTTGCCCTCGAGGGTATAATCGTCATTATATGTCATTTTCTGACCAATAAAAATACCTAAATGAAAAAGAAATAAAGGAAAGTTGAAGAATCTACAATTACATCCCTGTGAACTCAACAACGCGCAACCATGGCTTTACAGACCGGCGTCGCCACCTCTAAAGTCCTCATTCTCGTCGGTGCAGGTGTCGTCTCTCTTTCTATATGTATCTATGTTGTATTTGATCTTTGTTTTAAGACAGAAAATTATTTTATTCCATTGGGTTATCAGCTTGATCTTAATTGATATACTCTAACTAGATTGTTATATATGTGATGTCATTTTTTTGATAGTTTTATTTGTGTTGATTTCTTTAATTTTATGAGCTACTTATAATATGCACCTGGGTTTATCTAATTATTTCTTCTATTTTTCGAATCTGTTGAAGTTCGAGAAATTGAGGATCAAAGCAATTCATAGGGTCTATTTGCAGCCTGACATAGAAAGGAAGAGTAACACTAAAAAGGCAAAGCAATTTTATTTATTTATTTATTTTTAGACAAGATGAGTATGCCAGCTAAATTTTAGAAGTTTTTTAAAAGGATTGCTTGGTTGACAGCTTGTTTTTCCTAATTTGGTTGTTCCTTTCAAGTGTTTTCATATTGAATTTCTGTTTATTTGAATGTATTGGAAATTGATAACTTATAAAAACGGTTAAAAGATGCTCTTAGATTCAATGGAAGATTTGTGTATATGTTTTTGGCAACTGTACATGGGCTGGATGTTGATGTTGATGTTGAAGTTTTAAGTGGATAGCAGTTGAATATCCAGATTTTTATTTTCATGGTTGGTTTGCTTTGATGCCCTGGATCACTTGGAGGAAATATTGTTACTATGATATATAATTTTGAGCTAAAAGGCTGAAAAGTCACCATTGCCTATAATGATGTACCTTGCTATAAGGCTACCCATACATGGGGCTTTAGTGTATATTCGTGGTAATTTGAAAATTCCAACTCATGGGTGCCATAATGGCTGTTAATACGGAGAGATTCAGGTCTGACTTGGTAGGTGTCATAGGTGGCTTATTTTTAGCTGTCCAATGACGTGTTCAGTAGAGATTAAAATCGGATTAAAATTGAAAAACTAATCGTTATTGTTGACTTTTATTAGACGAGTGAGACCCAATAATGATAATATTTTCAATTAAAATCGGATTAAAATTCCTCCCAAACAACCTCCAAATTTGTTTATCTGGAGTAGTCAACATTCACCCGTTGAAAAAAAAAAATAATGAAATAAAATAACGACAAAGAACTGCAACCAAGCACATTCAGACTGGTGCCTGGTGAGCTTGGATGGACCATGATTTTCATAAATTGTTTGAAAATTCACAAAATCAATTTTGGTTTGTCAACAGGTGTAACTGGATCAGTTATCTTGAGGAGTGGGCACTTATCTGACTTGATTTCTCAGCTTCAGGAGTTGATGAAAAACATAAATGATGCTGAAACATCTCCGGGCAAATATGATGCTTCTCTTCTAGCGGCTCAGGTATGACTATCACCTTCTATGTTCTTTAATTGTACAGTTTTATTGTTATGAGGCAAGAAGATAAGCCTGAAGGATGGTATTGTTGTGTCTTTCAAGTCTATCTATACTATTTCACACATACTTGAATAGATTTTCTCACAATAGATTGAAGAACTAGAACACAAATAGAATGCTTTAGTGATATTAAAAATTACTGGACTATTGGTTACTAAAGACAATGACAAACTAGGGGTGTGTTTGAGCTATATTATTTTGGAAGAACGTATTCTGGAATAGTAGATTGATCGAGAATGTGTGGTTGAAAAAGAAGGAAAAATTATTGATGTGATGAAAAATATTTTTTTATTGAAAAATGTGTGGTTGAATATGAGTAGAAGAATGAATATAAAAATTTTATTNCAATAGATTGAAGAACTAGAACACAAATAGAATGCTTTAGTGATATTAAAAATTACTGGACTATTGGTTACTAAAGACAATGACAAACTAGGGGTGTGTTTGAGCTATATTATTTTGGAAGAACGTATTCTGGAATAGTAGATTGATCGAGAATGTGTGGTTGAAAAAGAAGGAAAAGTTATTGATATAATGAAAAACATTATTTTATTGAAAAATGTGTGATTGAAAATGAGTAGAAGAATGAGAATGAAAATTTTAATGTGTACCAAACAGGGGCTATGTGTTTTTTTTCTAATAAATTTAGGCTCAAATGTGAGTCCTTTGCTACTCCATTTGGCTCGTTGTAGGAGATCCAAATTAACTAGATCCATTGCAATTACTCTGTCCACGGTAGTTTTGGTCCAATCATCTCTCTTTGAACTTGTTCTTTAATGTGGATCACATTAGGTTTATGCATAACATGCACAACCACTTAAGTGGTCATTCTATCAATTTATCCGTGGTTGACGAGACTTTGATGTTGGCATATATTCTTATTCCTTATCTTATACATATTAGTATGACCATGTCTATATAATCATAGTCATTTCCATTATGATCATACTATGTTACCACCGAGTTTCTAGTAAGAAAATTAAAGGAAGATGTAGGATCATTCGAGGCTTGACCTCCAAACTTGAGGCACATAAACCTCCATGGCAAACAATATAATGTGTATCAAACAGGGGCTAGGTGTTTTTTCTAATAAATTTAGGCTCAAACGTGAGTCCTTTGCCACTCCATTTGGCTCGTTGTAGGAGATCCAAATTAACTAGATCCATTGCAATTACTCTGTCCATGGTAGTTTTGGTCTAATCATCTCTCTTTGAACTTGTTCAGCTGAGATCACCTCACCTTTAATGTGGATCACATTAGGTTTATGCATAACATGCACAACCACTTAAGTGGTCATTCCATCAATTTATCCGTGGTTGACGAGACTTTGATGTTGGCATATATTCTTATTCCTTATCTTATACATATTAGTATGACCATGTCTATATAATCGTAGTCATTTCCATTATGATCATACTATGTTACCACCGAGTTTCTAGTAAGAAAATTAAAGGAAGATGTAGGATCATTCGAGGCTTGACCTCCAAACTTGAGGGACATAAACCTCCATGGCAAACAATATTTTTGAAATCAAACAAAACTATCGTTTAAGCTTATAGGTATCTTTGTGTCGCGCAACATCCATCTTGCACTAATCCTTTGCATTACATCCTCTTGAATTCCTCTACTGCTGTTTATAATCGAACCTAACTACCTAAAAAATATTTTTGAGACCATGCTATAATCCCATTATTATCCTTGTTTGAAGTGGCAAAGGAAACTTTTTGAGTAAGTAAGATTTGCATTACATCCTCTTCAGTTCCTCGTTTCTTAGTGAAGTCTTCTTTGATCCTCTTTTGCATTGCAGAGATTCTTCCATGGAGACTGAAGTACCTTTGGATCCCATGTTGGATTATGGTTTACCACTTCTTAAGTCTTCATAAATCTGTGTGTTAGACTGAAACATTATAAGAAGATGGAAGAGGAGGAGAAGATCATATTAATATACCTTTAATATTAGAACCTCTCAGTTCTTTTGAAAACCTCTCTTAGGAAAATTTGATGTAATATTTACCGTTGAAAGATGCAGTACTACAAGAAAAAATGTACTTTACTTCTGCTTTTAATTGCAGAGATCACATCATAATTATGAACTTCCAAATATCCTTATTCTACTAGGGTGAGGATCTAAAAGTTTAGGAGACACAATAACTGAGAAACTCCAAGTTGAACAAGTTAATTAACTAATTTATTCTTGCATGTGCTGCATGTTATGCTATTTATTTTCTTAGGTAAGTGTTTTTGATAAATTTAAATATTGATCCTATAACCAAAAAAATCAATTACTTACAACTACTGCTATGTTTGATATTCTCTGCTCACCAAATTGTTCAGCAAACATTTAGATTGAGTCTGGATTACTTACATTTATGCACGGGAAGCTAAAGGGAAAAAAAAGGAGTTTGAAACATGAGAAAAATATTTGCGTGTCACGTAGGAGTAAATAGAAGTACCTACTTAAATGAAGAAAAGATGTTTTTAGGCATTTACATATTGAAATTCAATCATGGGTATTGCTTTCCTTATCATTTATATGTTCTAAAGGAGACAACTTTAATCTGGAATCAAGAGTAGTAGGCTTCATTATGAAACATATGAATTCATTACTACTTCATCTTTCCTCATCATTGGCCTTGCCTTCAGGTTCGCCAGTTGGCTAGAGAAATCAAGGAGTTAAGCATGTCAAATCCTATTACCATTTTTAATGGAAATTCATCTTCCAACGGTATGCAATCAGATTTGTTTGGAAATTCTGTGGCTTAATTTTGCTCTAAGGAAATCCCCACCGCTGATACACAAAAGTGCTTGTGTGGAGTTCACAACTGTTTCTAACTTTTGGATACATTAAATTATAATTGATGAGAGCTGCTGGATCTTTGTCAAAGGCCACCTTTAGTTGCATAGTGAGTTGAAACTTGAAAGAAATTGTTAATCCACGTACAAAACAAAAAGCTTTCTTTATAGAGTACTTCTGTTTACAATCACAATATTCCAGTTGTTTGGCTTGTTGGCTAGATAGTTAGCTGCAATTGACATCCTGATACTTTCATGATTGACACACCTTTGTGCTTGTTATACATATCCAGCTTCAACTTTATTTTGAGTCCTTTTATGATGGCACAGATGCTTATACTTTCTTTGGTCTGGACAGGGAATTATGGTTCTTACATATTACCTGCTGCAGCTCTTGGAGCAATGGGATATTGTTACATGTGGTGGAAGGTGAGTTAAATATTGACATTCAAGCCATCGAATCATCAATTTTGGAAATTGTTGTAAAATCGTCCATCCATAATAGATTATCAAAGGGTTGGTTTTTAGATACATACTAGTTTGCTCCTTCACCGTCTCAGTTAAGAAAAGTTTCTAAATAGTTGTATCTGATGGAAACTTTCTTACTATGAACTTTTCATTTGATGTTCATCTAAGGGTGGAGGTGGTTGTTATTTTATACCAAAAATCGTCACATGATTCTTTGCTTATAAAAGTTCAGCTCTTTTACCGTCTTCAACGAAAAATGTTTCTAAATAGTTGTGTTTGGGAACTTTCTTACTATGACGTTCTTACCTCAAAATAATTGAACTAATTTATGCATCTCAATCTGTCCATTTGACACTCACCCGTGGCTGCTGGTGGTGGTTATTATACCACAAATCTACGCATGATTCTTTGGTTTTGAATGTTCTTGAGTTTTGACTTCTCTCTTTACCAAGTTCACTTTATGTCAAAATGGGGTTTACTAATCACTCTGTCGTTGATTTATTTTTCTTTATCTTTTTCCTGTTATTTTTTCTTGAAAATAGCTCGTATTTTGCTTCCCCCCTCCCCTCTGCAGGGCTGGTCATTTTCTGATGTGATGTTTGTTACTAAGCACAATATGGCAAATGCTGTTGCATCTGTTTCAAAGCAGTTAGAGCATGTTTCTGACGCTTTGTCTGTAAGTAAGCTACTATAAATAAATTTTGATAATTTTACGGTCACCTTTTATTTTAATCAAATGTATTGTGTGCTTATTTCACTTTACCTGCAGTCAACAAAGAGGCATTTGACAAAGAGACTGGAAAACTTGGATTGGAAGGTGGATGAGCAGATGCAAACATCAAAGCTTATTGTAAATGATGTATGCCATATCTTGTCTTTGCCATGATAATTTTACTTTCAATTACATGTACTACAGCTTCTTTTCAGATCTCATGGTTCATACATTTATGGCTTCTTCAGATTCAATGATTAACTTACACTTGGATGCAATAATAAAATATCACATTTTTCATATTTAATAATGAAGAAATCATTAAGATGCTTTGAGCATTGAATATAATGATGGACACATCTTAAGAGTTTTCGTTGATACCTCCTCCCTGAACCAACAAGGAAAAAACTGAAGAATATTTGAAAGAAAACACCACAGAAACAAAAAGGAGAAAAAGAGGTAAATGTGGAAAAAAATTCATTAGGTGCACTGCATCAATTGAACCTCGAAACATTTTATAAGCTTTGTGCACGACGTGATTTTAGTCTTCACATCCCATTACTTCTCAAATATTGGACACATTTCTTTGAAGTGAAAGCAGATCACAAGTCTTGACAATTCAAAAGATTCATGAACTCTGTCTGTCGTCTGTTAGATGACTTAGATGTATAATAATGAAACTGAGTGTGAGCACGGATTGAGTTACAAACCTATGATGCTCATCTGTGTTCACATGCTTGCTGAACTTTGGGGTTTCTCAGTAAGGAAGTTCAATAGATGAAAATAACAGTTACTACACAACTTGCATCAAAGCAAATGTATTATCTTTGATTCTTACTGTTACTAATATTGTTACTAATATTATGCAGGTAAGTGAAGTGAGATCTAATCTTAATCAGATTGGGTATGACATTAATTTAATCCATGAGATGGTATCCGGCTTGGTAAGCTATACAGTGCTTTAAATTCAATTGATTTGGTGAATAATGTTGCCGTATGAGTTATACTTATTCATGGATCTCTTTATTGCTGATTAATTTCCAGGAAGGAAAAATTGAGCTTCTTGAAAGCAAGCAGGTAAAGATTTGATCTTTTGCAAGTATATACAATCTCTTCTTCAATTGATTTACTGAAAGTATCTGCGATTGTTGATAAATGATCTGCAGGATAAGACTAACTCGGGGTTGTATTATCTCTGCCAAGTCGCCGAAAATATTAAAGGTGGATCGAACGAAAAAAAAATCAAGGTCAGGAATCCTTCTATAATTTTTCCTTATTTTTTATTTCTCTAACTTGTATCATTCACCTTTGCGGAACTGCTATCAAAACAGTAGAATAGTTTTGCCACATTGAGTCATATTATTTAGATTTTGCTTGGCCATTCCCTCTATGTGTCGTATAGTCAAGAATATTACAATATGCAAAATAAAAATCTCCCTCTGAAGTGTTAAGATTTGACTGAGGATTGTCCTATACAGAATAGGGATTACATTTTTACTCAAGTCACATAGAATACGATTTAACTTTCCTACTTTTAATGGGATTAACATGATTCCCACATCGAATAGAAGTCAAAAATATCTCCTTTTGTTTCCCAATAAATAGAGGCTTTCCCTTGTGATCCTTTGTAGTCTCGTCTTTTCGCCTGGTACATATTATGAGGTGGTTTTCGTAGTATTTAGCTCATGTATTTGCGGTCTGGGGTGTGAGATATTTGTGTGGTTATAACAACTTGTCACATGGATAAATCTGTCTTCTGCGGCCTGTGGTTTTTCTTTGATTTTGGAGTGTTTCACATATCTTGTGTTCTTTTTATTGTTTGTATTCTCCGTTTGCTGTTTCTCTGTTTTTTTTTATATTTTCTCGAAGGAGGATGCCAGAGGCGAATCTGGAAATTAGCTCAGATTCCCAACAAGAAGGATGCGGGAGATATGATATAATCCTTAAATAGAAGGAGATTGATTCATACCTCGGTCGATTCATACCTTGGTCTTAATTCTTATAGAAAGTTTGCTGAAGATAGACTAGAGGGCTGCTTAAAGTTTTAGTCTGAAAACATTTGTTTGATTACACTAGCAAATCACAGAATAGCGTAGAGCAACCGATAATCTGGAATATCACCTAGGATTGGTAGAAATCTGATTCTTTATTCATTTTGATGGACCAACTTAGTTATGTGCATCCTGTTAATGCCCATGTCGAGCCTTCTGGTTTTAGACTCTGTAATTTTAGTGTTGAACCTACTTTGAGAATGGTTGGTTTTACCTTGATTAGAAGTTCTTGGTTGGCTGTGCAAGTCTTTCCTCTAAGCATATTTATATTTTCCCATTCCCATTAGTTATAAAGACAAATGCATTTTACCACTTTGAAAGCAGGGTGTCGAGGCTAAGCTACTAGACCATTCAAGAGTTTTGCCAGCTGAAGACAGAACAAAGGTAAGCTGTGTTGAAAATGCTTTGAGTAGTGGATGTTTTGCGCTTTCCCCAGCTGACAACGTGCGCGGATGTATAACTTTCCAGGGGCTTCAGTTCATTGTTGGAAATGACGAATCAAATAAGATGCAAAAAACAACGGTAAATATGGATGAACAGAAAGTTGCTGATGTTCCTGCCAAAAATGTGTCTACTACAAAAATGAGAATTCATCGATCATATCCAGTTGGGCTGTCTTTTGCCGCAGATGTCTATGGATTGGCTTCATAATTTTACAATGCCTTTCTATCGAAGAGATTTGACCCAAATATTATTGCTATCCGATTATTGGGTGTGGAAATTTGCAAGGATTGTTTGAGCTTTACAACCTGTCGAAAATCCTTGTGCTCATTTTTTTGATGTAATATGTATAAATTGTATTCATCAAAACTTTCATACGAATTAAGGAAGGTTATGTTGCGTTATTATTTCTTATAATAGAAAGATTGACACATTTTGTAAAGTTCTGCCATTGTTGGGATGTGAAAATCATTAGTATGAAACTAGGGTGTTTGATGGGTTTTATTTTTCATTATAAGTGTCATTTTTCATTCAAGTTTTTACTTTTGAGGTTTTGATTGACATTTTTTTCATGAAAAATATTTTTCAAAAGTTGGTCACGTTATCGTGTTTTCCTCAAAAACATTGGAGGAAGATAGATTTTTATTTTCTATATAATTCATGCTTCCGAAAAACTGAACTTCATGGAAAAGTTTCAACATTTTCTGAAGTTAAAAATTGAGTTAGTTATATACATTTAATCGGCACTTTTAAATATACTTTTTTCATGCGCAATCAAATATATCCTTGAAGACTAAGGTAAGAAAATTAGTGTGTTAAAATTGAAATGTATTTTTGAAAATCATTGTTCCGTATTTATATGAAATAGTGACTATGGATACAATAATCCTTCAATAGTTACTATTAAGCTCTTATATTTGGTAAATGTTAAAATCAAATCGTCAGCAAATTTTATAAAAGTTGATGAATTGTGTGATTGAAAAGTTGTGGGTGTTATGAAATATAACTTTAACTTAATTTTAATTAGATTTTTTCGTGATATCAAACATGGACTTAATAAATTGTCTTCTTTAATTAGTTAACATTCTGATTGATGATATTCTAGTTGGCTATTTGTGCATCTTTGATTTTTGTTTAGATTTTGCAAGTCCTTTTTTTAATTAGAGTGTGTTTGAGTCACATTATTTTGAAATAGGAGATTGATGGAGCATGTGTAGTTGAAAAAAAAAAGGAAAAAGTTATTGAGGTGATGAAAAATATTATTTTATTAAAAAATATGTGGTTAAAAATAAGTAAAAGAATGAGAATGTAAATTTTATTGCGATTGGATTTAGTCAACCTTTTGATAGATTGTAACAGTCAAACTATTATCCTAGCTGACTATTTGTACCTTTTTTTTTTTTTAAATTAGGTTTCACGTGACATAAATATACTACTTACAGCGGTGCACATTATCTGATTTTTCTCACGATTTTCATCGGAAAATAATTTTCAAATTCGAAAGCGAACCAAATTTTAGACATGGGAATCGTTGGAAACCTCGATCACGATCAACTTCAGTTCTTCAACTCTCAAGGTAGTATAAAAAGTATAAAGTAATAGATGTAAATAATGGTGATTTTTTTTTTAAATTTGCTTTTCAATGGAACAGGGTATTTAGTGTTGGAATCATTCGCAAGCCCTGAAGATATTGATTCATTGAGGAAAAGAATGGATCGGTTACTCGATGAATTTGATTGTTCTGAGAGTTCTTCAATTTTTTCAACCAAGAACCAAGTAAAGATCCTACCTTTTTCGATTTTTTGTATTGTTTGTAAACATCTGATATTTACTCTTCTTTTGGTAGCTTTAATATCCTACCTTTTTTTTTTTTAAAGTTGAATTATTGCGGGAATAAGTTAGAACTGTAAGGTTCTATTAATTTTTACTTACTCCTTTTGTTCTGGGATCAGCAACAATCCACTGATGAATACTTCTTTGAGAGTGCTGAGAAGATTTCTTTTTTCTTTGAAGGTACTAATTTATGATGAAATTTTAAAATTATAGTAGTTTTTGTATGCTATTAAGATTGATGAAGTTTGTTTGACTTTGTGTGATACTTGCAAAAGGATAGAAGGCGCTGAAGAATTTTTGTTTAGTTATTTGGTTGTGATGGGAAATAAAGTGAAAATTTATGTATATGTGATAAAGAATGTGATTTTTGTATATAAAATTTTTGGTTATATTTTTCTTGATTTCAAAAGTGTATGAGGGAACCTGGAATTGAAATCTTGTTTGGTCCATTTGCTGTTTTATGAGTATGTTTATAGTTCAAGATATTGTAGTCCGTGTTGGTGGATGCAGGTAGGTTTTACTTTATTCGTCCATGTCTGTGAAGTGGTCTTGATCGTTTTTTGAACTGACTTAATGGTATAAGCACATGTATTTCTCTTGGAGCCTTTCTTTGTATACTTCACTTTTTAATTATGCATGGATTTTTATTTCCAACAGAGAAAGCATTTGATGAAGATGGTAACTTAAAGCAACCAAAGGAACTCTCAATTAACAAAGTTGGGCATGGTATGATGAAATACGTCCGTTTATAAATTGAATTTCAACCCCTCATCGACAACTTTAATTTTCAGTTTGCTTTCTTTTCTTATGTTTTTTGATTCGGAGTAATCCTGTACAACTTGAATATGCTATATTCAAAGTTAGTACTATTTTCTTATTGTGATATTGCTCTCATGTATTATTTTGCAGATTTGCACGGTATCGATCCAGTGTTTAAGAAGTTCTCAAGCTCAGAGAAAGTGTCAGGCTTATTATGCTCTTTGGGATACAGAAGGCCGGTGATTATACAGTCCATGTACATTTTTAAGGTACTTCCATTTCATGTTGACGTGTGTGAAATTTACAATACAAATGTTCTTAACCATATTCTGATCCTGAAACATGCCATTATATTCTGATAACTGGAAATCGAAACTTGTTTTTTAATTTGTTGCGTATTAGATTATCTATTCGAAGCCCATTCACTTTATTAGGAAGACAGCCCCTAGGCGTCCAAGTTTGTCCTCAAAACTTTCATAATTATTCAAGTCTAAGATGCACTGACACTCTCCAAAAAGATACACGTCCGTGCTTTGGACAGGGTTTGACACAGATATTCTTCAAACACTCTTGTACAAATTACTAACACTCCTTTGACTGTGTTTACAAAATAGAAACAGAAGTCCAAATGTAGATATAATTTTTTTCAACTCTAGAATAATATCAAACATCTGCAACCCTCAATTATGCAATATAGAAGAAGATTTGCTATTAATTTTCTTCAACTCAATGCTATTATTGTACAATTCTATGTGCATAATAGTATTGCATTTGTACTGAGACACTTAGGATTTATGTTGGTGTATTGGAGTTTCTCGACCTTGGAAGTGAGTATTTAGAGAGTTCATCGCCCTCTTTGTGATAGAATACAAAATCTTCTTGTTGATGTTGTCTTGCCGTAGGACGAATCATAAACAAGTAATATAATGAGTTGAGTGTTGATTTCTTGTGGACTGATTATTTACGTATTTTACTTTAATTAAAAAAATCTTTAATCAAGAAAATGCAGAATTAATTTACTTGATTTTGGTTTTAACTATATCTACTAAAATAAGCAAACAGATTATTTGGTTTTGGTTTTAATCATATCTACTAAAATAAGCAATTAAATTAAGTGAACAGATTCTTGAAATAATCAAATTACAAAAGGCACTAGGATCACGAATTCATCATTGTTAACCTACTTTAATCCTCAAT
>CAIGRK010120616.1:0-16471 GCA_903798315.1 Fraxinus greggii
TGTTTAAAAAAATAAAAGAAATTGGTTTATCAAATAAAAAAAATTCGGTTGTTATTCGGTTCTTCGGTTCATGGTCTAGAATCGAAAATCGAACCAAACTCGTCGGTTCTCGATTCAGATATCTGTTCGGGTATTTATTTTAAGAAGAATCATTCGATTTGATTCGATTCGGTTCGAACATTTTGTCCAGCTCCAGCAATATATAAAGAAATGATAAAAAAGTAAATAAATAAATAAAAACTAATTTGATTATATTTTTAATAAACTTTTGGTAGGCGGAAAAGTCAAAATTTACTTTAATTTACTCCAAATAGGACAAAAGATAAAAATAAAAAATATAGTGCTTCAGTAAACGACGTCGTATGACTATGCCACAAAGCAGTGGGGAAACACAGTTTAAAAATGTAAAAGAAGTCTACACAGCTGGTGCAGGGTCATTGTAACGTCGCGTCTCTCAAAGCTAAGGCCACCGCCAATCACACGCATACAAAAGTGTACGTATACATACATGTGTTTAACACTTCCAACTAGATTCCAGAGAAAGAGGGAGAGAGGGAGGGAGTCAGGAAAGAGGACTTTTTTGCTTTTTGGTGTGTGAATATTTAATGCAACAACACCAACAACTACTCCTTGGAAATTATGAGGAAAGAAATCGAAAACCTGTTCCTGTTTCCAGCTCATCACACTTTATCAGATACTGCATCTGTGGTTAGTTTCTCATTGTCTTATTCGTGTAACTGGGAGTTGGCTAAGCTTATTGGGTGTTCTAGTGGAGTATTTACTGGTTTGGAAACCAAACGAGTCGGATCGGTATCACGTTTGAATCTTTCGGAGTTGGGTTTCACCTTTTAACTCAGAAAACCCGAGTTCTTTATTTATTTTTATGTTTTTTGGAAACGTAAACTTTCTTGCTTTTCTGATATTATAGATCAGTTTCCAAGATAACCATTTTGTTGTTAGGCCTTTTTTCAAGTCATTGTGATTTGATTCCAAAAGGTTGGGTCTCGTAGTCAATGCTGATGCTTTGACCCCAATAGGCCATGGCCGTCTTGAAAGTCAACCAAGTTTTGGAAAAAAAAATTAAAGAATTAGAACGCGTTGCATTATTGAATTTGCAATCCTTTTGTGGGTGTGGAGGCACCTACTTTGGGATACTATATATTTCGAACTTTTATTCTGAAACAAAGTTGTTATATTTGAATTTTCTTGCTGCAGATACTAAATGAATTCTGAAGAATGATGGGTTTTGTTCATAACCACATTACAACGCTACAGAGATTAAGTAGAAAGGATTGAGGGTCTAATTGAAAGCTTGAAGTTTGTGGCGAAGTAATTATTGAGAAATGTCTGAATCTAAATCATTAGGACCCCCCGAGGATTCAAAGGAGTTGAGGTCATTGGCCTTAACTCCAACATGGTCCGTTGCTTCTGTTTTGACTATATTTGTTGCTGTTTCACTGCTTGTGGAGCGTTCAATTCACCGATTGGGTAATGTAAGTGACACGTTCTTGAATTTCAACGAGCTTCTGCTTGTGGTTTTGGCCATTCCTGCTGTATTTGTTTCGTAAAGATAGAAGATAAAAAACCAGAATACAATGTGCTACTTTGTCCGAATTTTAATATTTCTTATTGCTGATGAAACTGCAATGCATTTTTGAGTTTTTTGTGATAAGTATTGCAGATTTCTCTGCTTGTTGGTCTGAACCCAAATAGGTCGATTTTGTATAAACCAGATTAAGAGTTTCATATTAAGGATCATATATGCCATACGGTATTCAGAATATATATATATATATCGTAGCAAACATGTATGACTATGTTAATTTACAATGAATTATGATTATAGGATGGAAAAAGTTATTCAATGGATGGCAAACCGTGTGGCTGTCAAAGTAATTAAATTAACCATTTTTAAACTTCTATCTTCTAACCATCACTTGCTTGTGGTGTGATCTCTTTTAGTAGTCCATTTTTTTCATGATTGATCTTTAGGAATCCTTATCTTCAGTTAGAATTCGTTTTGAAGGTTCTTGCTTAAAAGAGGCTTGTCTTATTCAACTTGTGTCTAGGCTTGCTTTTGAACACTATTTTTCCCGTGACGGTATCACTGATTGTATATGGCCTCACGAAGAGCATGTATTATTCAGATTCACAAGCTTCGAAGTGGAACTTGAAAATTGTTTAGAGATTCAACCCAGAAATTTCAAAAAAGCATCATTGTGAACTTGAGGAATTTGCTGGAACTGAATCATGGAAACCATGAAGAAGTGATCGCTTATTTCATTTTCTTATTTCGATTTTCCTTATATATTGCCGATTTGGTTGCTGAACTCGTAGAAAGAAAAATATTATGATTGGATATATAACCCAATAGCTTTATCATTCTGCGTTTTTGGCTTGGATTATCAATAGCAAGCCACCATTTGTATCATAATTCTGGATTGCGGGTACTTATGGAGGAATTGACCAGCTTGACATTTCACAATAAAGTGATACATACGACTTTGTAGTATCCTGCTTTGTTGCTTATTAGAGCATTAGTTTTCAACTTTCTCTGCTACACAGAACCATTAGTAGGGTAGGGTAGAGGTGAAATCATGATAAAAGGTCTTGATCTCAGAATAGATGCAATAAACAAGCCACAAGTGATATACTGCTCATGGAGAGGAGTAATAGTTAGTTATTTATTTAATTCAAAATTTTATTATTCAAATAACGGTTCTTTATGAAATGTCTCTGGAGGGGAAGGGGAAGAATGGAACTGTTAATATGAAGATGGACCCTGTATGCTTGGTTGTTCAAATCTTTGTTTCATATGAATAAGACACAAGATTATGGGATACTCAAGAGACAAAAATATCTATGCACAAGTTATGGAGAGATGACTTGTTCGCTCGCTCATTCAGGCTAATTGTCATGAACTGGAAGAACAAACTTTAAATCGTATGGTAGAACTAAATGTTTAGATAGACTGACATATACAGAGTGGGTTGGACGGACTGGAAAAGGGCTGGTCTGTAGTTTTTTTTTTAAAACGTTTCTTGTATTTTCTCTTACTTTTCATGGACTTCTACACCTACTATGAATTATAAATCTCCTCAGAAGTCACAGTGAAAAACCAATGCAGAAAAAAAAAAAAGTGATTATTTTTTATATACAGAACCTAAAACACCAAAATGCTGAAAGACTCAGATTTGTATATATACTTTATAGGTTTACAAGCACAAAAGGCTTATGCCCAGGATTCCTGCTGTGCCTGTCAATAAGAAATTTGTTGAGATAGACTTATGTTGAGTTGACTTTGGTGGGCTTCTGATAATTTTGGCATCGATTGACTTTACTTTTGGAAACATGACCTCATGATAAACTTGGCTGCTTTTTAATTGTGTGTTTATCAAGGAGTTCGAGATTTAGATGTATCGAGTGACTGGAGTTGGTGTATGGTGTTTGCTTTTGAGGGATCTTATTGTCTTGCAAGATATTGAGACACAGAAACAGTTTAACTAAGCGAATTTAGTGGCTTTTTATATCAATTCTTTTATTTTTCTATGCATTCTGGTGAGTGATGTAACATCATCCATGCACTCTTCATGTTATCCATGTGGCAAGTAAAATTTAGTTTTGACAAGTTAAATGAGCTAATGATTTCCTGTCATTTCAGTGGTTGAAAAAAACTGATCGGAAACCATTGCTGGCAGCAGTCGAGAAAATGAAGGAAGGTACTATTTATTTTTAGATGCATTTTTTATGTTAAGTGAACTGTTAAAGAAATGATTCGCACTCTTATCATCAGACTAAAAGAAGTATCATTTGAAATTGATCTACAGAATTGATGCTTCTTGGCTTCATCTCTCTCCTCCTTACGGCGACATCTAGCATTATATCCAATATTTGTATACCGTCAAAGTTCTATAATAGTGCATTTGCTCCATGCACCATGCAAGAAGTCAATGAGGAAAAGGAAAATAAGGATATGAATGGAACCTTGTTTAATCCTCAATCCCATAGGAGAGTGTTGAATGTCCTGAATCAGAACACCTGCAGGAAGGCAAGTCAATTATCCACGAAACATGAAAATAATGTCCTTTCAATTTTTTATTTTTACTCAATTTGGATTGCAATAAACAATTAACAGAACTGGTTAATCAATAATGAGATGAATAAATGTTCTCTCTTTGTGCGTGTCTTCATTGTCTAGTAGGATCTAATTATTAAGTCAACTGTAACGTTAATTTATCTTTTATTTTTCATTTTTCTGGAAACGTAATTGTTATGTTTGCCTATTCGAGTTTTTATTTGATTTACTTGTTAACTTCGCTTCAAGTATATTGAATCTGAATTTTATTATGTTGACAGCATTATGAACCATTTGTCTCATATGAAGGCCTTGAGCAACTGCACCGCTTCATCTTTGTCATGGCAATTACACATATATCTTACAGCTGCTTAACAATGCTGTTGGCAATTGTTAAGGTAATATCAGTTTTCTTCAATGGAATCTTCCGTTAAATTTTTGGTCTTTTACCAACTATTTTGCAATGTGATTCTGTGTGCAAAATTCATTTCCATTGGCTTATTTTTCTACTTGATTATTTGTCAACCTGGAAGTTGAAATCTAAAGAGGCTGTGTATACTGTAATGACTAGGATCACACCCATAGTTTGTCTACATGACTGGTATTGTTCATAAAATTATGTAAAACGCTAAAGAGTACTAAATCACCGTAGAATGATATGATGGTTTTCATTGCAAATATTAATTAATATAAAATCATACATTAATACTTACGGATAAGGAGAAAACAGAATATGTGTTCGTTAAGCTCCTCATGTTATTTCCGTTTGTCTCTAATTAAGAGGATGATTATCAAAGACCATGCAACAACACAAAAGCATAAAAGAACTAGTAAGAGTCTATCTCATCAAGCCCACATCTTTTCCATCATTTTTCATTTCCTCTCTCTTTTTTTTCCTTTTTTATTTACTTCTCTATTCTGGGTTTTATGTTGCCAAGCCCACATCTTTTCCATCATTTTTCATTTCCTCTCTCTTTTTTTTTTTTTTCCTTTTTTATTTACTTCTCTATTCTGGGTTTTATGTTGCTCACTATATTTGCAGATCCACAGTTGGAGAGTATGGGAGGACGAGGCTCACATGGACAGACACAATTCGTTAACAGGTAATTTGAGACCAGCTCCTGTTTTGGCACGATGTTTAACCTTGTTAACCATCATTGGGAAATCCAACCATTTTGAAATTTGTCTGTTCTCAAATCTGGAATGGGGAAGAAAAGGAAAAAAAATAAAATCCCTTTAGAACCCCTGTTTCAGCTATAAAGGGACGATTAAAATGATGTAAGTGGCTAATATGCAACATTGAAATACGACTATTTTATAAGCGCGAAAATATCTAAAAAAAGGCCTCGATGTCATATCAACTTACACATTAAAGGTTATAATATCTAGTACTTTGACCATGCCATTTCTTTTTGAAGTGAACTAGGTTCAAATTTAAGATATTGCCCAACATAACCGTATAAACCAGACAGGAGAGGCATGATTTCCTACGCCTTAGGAGGCTTTTTAGATTTCTCCATGGATGACCAGTATTGGGGAGCTCAAGCGGGCTCATTTTTGGCTGGAAAACATGTTGTACTTAGTGTAATTACTAATTGTCTGAACCAAGGAAACTCGACAGTAACCTAATTTCTGCTGCAGAAATCACAAGAGCAAAAACAATGCAAAGGCAATCTACCTTTGTTAGGGTTCATACATCAACTCCTATGGCCAGGCATAGCATCCTCATTTGGGTGGTAAATTCACTTCTACCTGACTAAGTTTATATAGCAAAAAATTATTGTTGTTCCAAGACATAGTCAACCAAATTACACAGTTGCATGGCTATCTTTTCATTGTCCTTTCTTTTTGGATTCCAGAACTTCTTGTTCAATATCGTTTGGAGCTTTGAAGCTTAAAGATGATTGAGTTAATGTTATACTGAAACTGTTCTTTAATTGTGCAGACCTGTTTCTTTCGGCAGTTTGGGCGTTCTGTGGTCCGGGCAGATTACCTTTCACTCCGCAAGGGATTCATCACAGTAAGTAATTGTTTGATCAATAATGGGACATTCCACTTCCTTTTTATTTATTTTTAAGTGGAATTGCAAGTGGAATTTGAGGCACTCTAATTGAGAAAATTTTCTCACATCTCAGCAGCACACTTGTGAAACAACATATCAAGGCATTTAGTGGCAAAAGGGCTAATGCTGTCTAAGCTGATGACAATTTTTTCGTTTATTATCGTTTATACGCAGAATTGACATCGAATAATCCGTTTCCTAGAAGCAATTATAATTGACTACTTATAAGTTTGACAGCCTTTATTCACTTATTGGACCGATATCGCTCTCTATTTTCAGCCATATGCATTAGGACTTGGTGGATTAGGTTTGCCATGGAGATATATAAGCTATATAAATATGAATATATTGGTTCTTGTTCAGTATTAGAGTTTTTTTTATTAATGATAAATATCTGATGCTTTACTTTTCCTGCCTCACCAGATCAACCACCATATGGCAGTTTAGATAAATACCTATTTGTCAGCTTTTTTGGAAATCGTATTCCTATTATGTTCCTGTTGGAAGCATTCTACGACTACATTCTGATTATGAAAATGCTAAAAGATTTGATTTGTATAGGGATTTGATTCATTTACTCTGCATATCACGAGTTGTTTCTGTTGAATAGTTATTGTGGTAATTCCATGTTAAATTACACTTTACATCTCTTGTTTCTTATTTATGGCAGAACCACAACCTTACTTCAAAATATGATTTCCACAGCTATATGGTTCGCTCCATGGAAGAAGAATTTCAACGTATAGTTGGTGTTAGGTAAGGAAAAATATCATCCAGAATAGCAGTTGTGTCCCTTATTTTATTTTTTAGGTTAATATATGGCTAAAGAGAGTGAAAAGGATAATGGTCTTACTGGATGAATTCAAGCTTCAAAATTTCTTGAATAGTGAAAAAAGTAGTAATGTTTAAGACTGGTACACCAACACAAAGTGAACTGTAAGAGATTCCAAGCTAACTTCATTCAATCTCCCTTTACTGTTAGATACTGAAGTTAACAGAAACTGTGTCATGTGAAAGCTCTTTGTGTTGTATTTAAGCTTCATTTTCTCTCCTCAAATGACATGTTTTATCACTTGAGGCCAATTATTTCTAGTTGCATAATTTCTTTTCTCATAGGTAATGTTAGATAAACAATATTGACAGTAGTGCAAAGTATAATAGGCAAAATTTTATTTTATTTTTATTTTTTAACCCTGTCCAGCTTTTTCTAATCCATAGACCAAACATGCCGGTAAGGTTTTCTTGAGATGCTTTACTGACATTTCTCTTTTTTTTTTTTGAACTTTTACAGTGGTCCTCTCTGGGGATTTGTTGTAGCTTTTATGCTGTTCAACGTAAAAGGCATGTCATCTTTTGAATTGGAAGCTATAGTTTGTTTCTTTTCTTTTTTTTCTAAATTGACTAGCAAGGTTATATGCTCCGATATTCCTACCCTTTAGTATCTTGCTTCCCGACCAATTGTCTCTCATAAAATTACGAAAGATTCAGAAGCTGATTGCAGTTTATAACTTGCAGGATCTAATCTCTACTTCTGGATTGCTCTAATTCCAGTCACTGTAAGCTTATCTAGTTGAACATCTTATATTACACCTTTAATATGCGGCGTAGGAATATAAAAATCTTCTTATTAGCATACAACTAGGATTTGTGATTGAGTAGTTTTGACATGAAAATGGTGGAGAATTGACAATAAATATGTCAAATATAAAAATAAAAGTAGAAAAAGATGCACAGAGAGGGGTATAAGCCAGAGATGGAGGGGGGGAGAGAGAGAGAGAGAGAGTGGACAGAAGCGTGAACATGTATGCAGTCCTTAAATTTGACAGTTCCGACTCCTGTACGTCAAAGATTAAAGAGGTAATTGATACAATTTACGGAAAATGAAAAGCAGGATTTTCTATTTTGTCATAACATATTTTGGTTGGACTCTTATAAATGTATCCTGCCCACTTATGTAATGGACCTAGATGATGTGGTGCTTGGACCTGTATTCAATGTTAAAGAAATTGATTGAAATGGATTACACTTTGCAGGGTTAATTTATAAAAGAAAAGGAAAGAAAGAATATGACGAACTGATTCTGCAGTTAGTGATAGAATAAAATATGGTTTGAAGGAAATGGATTACACTTACAGGGCTATTAAGTCGTGTTCATTGCTTTACACCGTAAAATAAAAGAAAACCTGTGTCTTTGACAAGATTTTTGACTTTCTTCTCTGATACAGTGTTTTATCTGCAGCTTGTTCTATTTGTGGGTGCAAAACTGCAACATATTATTGCAACCTTGGCATTGGAGAGTGCAGGAATAAGTGGGGGTTTTGCTGGACCAAGGATTAAACCCAGAGATGAGCTGTTTTGGTTTAATAAGCCAGAATTATTATTATCCTTGATACATTTTATCCTTTTCCAGGTTGCCCAGTTTCATTGTAATTCTAATCCTGATTTGTAGGGTTCTTTTTCTTTCAAATATCTTCTATGATGCATCGTTACTAACTTTTTCTGTATTCACTTTGCAGAATGCATTTGAGCTTGCTTCTTTCTTTTGGTTCTGGGTACTCCCTTCCCCCTGAAGTTCTTATGATTGTTTCAGAATTTCATAATAGATACATCAAGGGGTGACGACGACATTATCAAGTTTTACATTTTTTTCATTTTGAATTTTAAAATCTGGCTTTCCTCAACCTGAGTTCTCCCAAATACTAATGTGCGGTATGAAAGATCAATGGAGATACATTCTTAACATTTAAGGCTAAAAAATGGTGGATTTTGTCTTCGTCTTCTCGTTTTGTCCTTTTTTCCTTCTAGCTGGGGGTAGATTGGTAAGCATCTCATGAATGTGATAGTATCATATATGCAGCTCTGACAAAGGTTTGCTTTAAATGCAGTGGCAGTTCGGGTATAATTCGTGCTTCATAAAGAACCACTTGCTGTTATATCTACGACTAATTGTGGGGTATGCAAAAACTTTAAATTGTAACACGATTTCCTTCCATTTGTCTTCAAAAATAAATTTATGTCGAGTTTGATAATCAATAGCCTGAGTCTGCAGTTTATTTTGCATAGGTTTTCGGGACAGTTTTTATGCAGCTATAGCACGTTGCCACTCTATGCACTGGTTACTCAGGTAACAACAAACCGAGACATAAAATTAGAAAGCATCCATACGTTTCCTTCTGATAACATTAATGTGGACAAGAATGAAAAAGAAGTTGAAATCTCGTCTATTGTAATTTTGAGTTCTCGGTATAGCTATAGCAATCCCAGAAAAGTTTAATCTCTTCCATTTTGTCCGTTCTTTTGCCTAGATGGGAACGAACTACAAGGCCGCGCTAATTCCACAAGGGATACGGGAAACAATTCACGGATGGGGAAAGGCAGCTAGGAGGAGGAGAAGACACAGCACTTACGCAGATGATTCAACTATTCATACAGACACAAGTACAGTATTATCAGTTGAGGAAGATGACCATCAGTTGGAAGATAGTCCTCGAGTAGTCCGTCGAACAGGCTTAGAAATCGAGTTGCCACCACATATTGTCGATATCAGTGGTCATTCCCCAGTTGCTAATGAGACGTCGAGCAGGATTGGTACGCCTCTCCTTCGACCATCTGCTACCATTTCTTCCTCAGTTTCTCCTAGGATTCAGCCAGAAATAATTACAAGATCCTTGACAATGCCCACAAGAAGAGAATAGAAACGAGACTAACAATGATGCCACAAAAAAGTCGAGCAAAAATCAAATTTTTGTCTCCTGTCGATACTTTTGCAGGTGTTAGTTGTGACATAAGTAATAGATGAAATAATTAATAACACGTGACTTGTGTTGCATTAAAAATGTTATAGATGCAAAGGGGAAACTATGAGAGTATAGCATAGTGTTGCAGAATTTGTATTGCCGTCCATACAATTCCACCCCCTTTTTTCATTTTCCTCCAAATTTTATTCATTTTCTGCTCTGTATAAATTGATAGTATGTGTTTCTTGTCTTCTACGGAAAATGGAAGATATTGCAGTAAATTGGACAGAGTTGTGAAAAGGACTCAGGCAGCCGATCACAAATTTATCGAGAATAAAGTTTAGTTTGTTGCGATAGGAAAGAAAATTCCATTTTTACACCATGACCAGTTGTGTAAACAAGAATCAATACATAAGGTGAAATCTCACTAAACTCGAGTGTGTAAACAATGATCTATATATAAAAAGTTTTGTGCTATCCTTTCAAAATGTCCCTCCTAATCCTTGTCGAATGTGCTCGACAATCCCCCTTAATAAGCTCACTTAAAACAATATGGTATTGACGCCTAAAGGCATAAATGAGCAATTTGACGTGACCAAGAGTTTAAATGAACAATAGAGATTATTGTTTTTAAACGACCGCTATAAATATCTCGTAAGGCATGTTAAAGGTAAAATCTCACGTCACTTGAATAGAATATAAAACTACTAATCGATATAAGAGGGCTTCAGCATTTTCTCAACTTCTAAAAAGAAACCCCAAGACTCACAAATAAACAGGCGAAATACCTTTTCTCACAGAATAAATGCTCAAACAAAACAAAACAAAACACCCCCCACACACATGCTTATCACTAAAGCCATTCTCTTTCCTATTTCTTATTCAGATCAATTGATCAAATACTCGTTAGATCTAACACACATTACAGATCCAGAATCTGAAGAGAAGGTTACACAACTACATGTTTCTTCTATAAAAATTCTAAAACCTAGTAATATGAGATCAGCCCTGGATAATAAACACACTCTACTTGTTACATAGCAACATCTGGATCCAACCTTCTCTGAATGGCAGCTGCAGCCTGTTGATTCAAACTAATTAAATAATAGACGGATGAAAATGGACAAAACGATTTTTATCAAAATCACCCTCACCTCAAAGTTGCCAAGCTTATATTGGTAAGCCATCTCTTCCTTGAGTCGGGCTTGCTCCTTCATTGCTTGAGCCTGCATCCAATCAAGTAAATAAAACCGATTAATTGGCTTTAATTTTACCACGTGTCTAGAAAATGAGATTTTATTGCTTATGGAGAAGAATACCATTCCACTCTGCATCTCCCGCTTTAAAGCTTTCACTTGTTCTTCCTTTTGTCTTTCACGTTCTCGCATGAGTTCTAGCCTGAGAAGGGAAATGGCCGAAAATTAGAAAAAAAACAGAACTGAAATCAGCAACAAACTAAGTTCTAACACAGTAAAGCAAATGCACGGGGTGTTTTCATTGATAACTACCCAAGTTCTGTTGTTCGGATACCATCCTGGTCAATAAATTATTAGGGAAGCAATATCTTTTGCGTATATAGAGATTAGCAGCATCTCAAAGACAGTACTGAATACTGCGTGTGCATGGCTGCAGGTTGATGTGGCCTTATTGATGCCAAAACAGTAAATGTTTTATCCTCGAAGCTATTGTCTTTAGAGCATCTTGTTTCTTAGAAGTTCAGAAAATGATAGCAGTCGCCTTCATGTTAGTCATGGACATGATAAACCAAACTAATAAATGCATAGTGCCGTTTCATTTTTATTCCACTCCTTCAACAAACCAAATATACATCTTACTGAAGATGTCATATTAACTCATGAACGCGTATTTTTTTGTCCAAGTAAAAAACTATGTCTATTTTTTTGTCCAAAGTAAATCTACGAATGATAAAGCAAACAATCAAGCAAGCAAGCACTTGAAGTTAAAAACCAACCTTCGCTGCTCTTCATCGTTAAATACAGTACGTTCTTTGTCGGGGAGTTTCTTGAAACCTCTTTTAATTTCCTTCTCCATTTTATGTCGATAATAAGCATCAAGGTCATAATATCTGCAACCATTAATGACAAAGAAATGTGGTAAAGACTCTTGACTTAAAACAATCATGAGACTGAACAAGCACTTAAAAAATATCTCTACACTACTACATCATTGCGGTAGCAAGTCATCTCGAAAGAGCAAAGCTTATTCCCTCAAAGACGAGCCTTTTGCAACAATATTTTCTTATTTCCACATTATAAGTTATACATAAATCACCCAGGCAGAAATGACAGCATACTTACATGCTTGTGTACAACAATCTACCAAAAAGAAAATAATATATGCATCTGAAATCTAAGGTCAAATCCCCTGCCACCCTAAAAAACTAAATAACAATATGAAAAGAAATATGCTAGGAGAAAAGTAGAGGAAACAAGACCAAAGGTGAGTGTTTGGGATTCCTAATTTTCTCCTAAAATTATAATGCATTTCTAATGGATCCCACCAAACAGTGATTTGGAAGACTTGTCAGCCATTTTGATGTTAAATATGGACGAAAATGCCTCAGTAATTAACCTTCATTCATTGTGGGCAGTGGGTGTAATTTTTGTGGAATTCTCCTGGGCATATTGGGTAATCTCTTGATCGTATTGGGAAATGTGATGTGCAGACAGCATTAAATTAATCACAATATCTTTGAGGCACTGTTTGCTGGGGCTTATTAAACGTGAATTATAATTTTAGGAGAAGATTAGGAACCTCAACCACTCGCAAGATGTATGAATGATAATAGCAATAAAAACAAGAGTTAATAGTGAAGGGACTAACTTTTTAGACGAAAAGGTAGCTGTGTTGTGATCTTCCATGAACCTGAGCATTATATACCATTTAAGTTATAACAAAAATAACACTAAGTTAATATCAAAATTATTAACTATATTTCAATCGTTGCATAAAAATGGAAATTAATAATTTATTACTGTTTGAACATTTGCTTCTCTTCCCAATTAGGCAGACTTTCCAGATTCACCTGTTGAAGAAAAACCATCATATTATTCATGGCAAGAGCAAGTGAGCAACCGTCCAAAATCCCTGAGAAAAATGGACAAAGCTGGTTTGCCTCATATTCAATATAAACACCAAGGCAAACTAATTTCTGTGGTAATAGATCAATTTTTTCCATTCCGATATGAGAAGTTTAGGGAAGCAACTGAAAGAGAATTTTTGACGAATAAAATAGAAAACTCAAGTATAGAAATATACTCAACGATTGTCCATCAATCTTCTAAAGAAAGAAAAAGTCAATTAAAACTGGATTACCTGTTTAACTTCTGCTAACCATGCAGTAAACTCAGGCCTTTTATTCCTACAAGAAACCAAGGTAAGTGCAACATCTATTAGCAGACTGGCTTAGAACAAAACAAACAAGAGAGGAATTATCTGCATTCAAACTGCATTCACTACAGGACCAAAAGTTCAGTCTTTTGCACTCACTAAAAGTTGAAGGTAAAATTTCAGTAGTATAATAGTGTACATATCTAAATTTCTAGTTCAAATCTCACCCAAGTAGTTATATTAATGCTGATGGAACTAGTGACCAATACAAAGGCTTGGCTCATCATCAAGGGATTCACTCTAATATATGATAACAATTATCAGGACATTGCTTGCACCTATAGCTAAGATGAATATAGTACATGCCTTAGGGCTTAGAGTATATCCAAAAAGCTCTTTAATAGCTCCATCCTCTTTATCTTATTAGAGGGTTGGTAATCTTTCTAAGGTCTCCAACAAACTTTTTATATTTAAAAATTAAAATAAAGAGTGAATTTGACTCTCCAAATATAGAGGGTCAAACCCACTATCTAGATTATGTTTTTAATGATTTCATTTATCATTTCACACTTTTATGTTCAGCTTATAAAATAAAAAAGAGGATTAGAAAATAAAAAGAGGAACACTACGTAAAAAGAGGAGGGAGAAGACTGAGTCATCTTATACAAAAAAGAAAAAGAAAATAAATATACAAATCAGACTTGTATAAAAAGAATCGCCCTTTATTTTTTGAAAGTTCTTCAAGATGTTCTTTATACTGAAAAATATGCTCTTATGAATAAAAAGTCTAGTCAGAGATGCTCTTACTATCCTTGGCTTCCAATCTCAAAATATGGTCACTATATCAACTAAATGTAGAACTTTTCGTGCAGAGAGCAGGAGGAAGTATTTATTGACCCACCACTAGAATTTGAAGCAAAATTTAGAAGAAAGGTTTGCAAATTGAATAAATCCACGTGACTTGGCACAGTTACCGCAAACATGGATTGAAAGATTTACATGTTCTGTTAGAAAGACAGCACATTTCTAAAGACGGACGATCACTCAATATTATAAAAATAAAGGAGATCATTGTTGCATGAAAATACATGGTATGATGCCTATAAAAGCAGCTTCCAAAACTTACAGTATAAAACCTTGACCCCTTCACCATCCACCCTTCCCACCATGATGATATCATGGCCCTATACAGTATGGATATTAGCATCCTACAAAACCTTAATGCAGAAGCTTATGATTTACTACTTTCGAGCACTCACGAGACTGAAAGATGCACTATCACTCTTCCCACCGAGATGCATAACGGACTTAGCAGGGCATCAGCATCCTACTAAACCCTTAAGCAGAAGCACCAGATTTACTACTTTTTGGTTACACATGAGACCCAAAGGTAAACTATGAAACCCAATGTAAACGGAATGGTGGGATGCCATATAACCACCAAGTGATCCTCCATCGAAATGCAAAGATATCTTTGTTCAGCTGTGGCAAAGGTGGGATTATGGTCGCAGAGGCACTAAACTTAGTTAATTTGTCAATTGTGAAATATGCCTTTTCTAAGTAACAAATGAACCAAATTTCTCAACATCAAAATAACCTGACCCCAGTATCGAAATATTTGCCAAACATTTTCACAGTATCATATACAGATAATTTAAACCTATCCTTATATCATTAACTAACCACGGAAAATTATTTTCCATAATCTTCATAATTTCTGCAGATAAGTACAATTCTTGAAGGAAAAAAGATAACCAAGGAACACTAAAAAAAAAACACACACACACACAAACACACAATTTCACCCTCCCAAATCTAATTGTGTTTTCTTTATTTTCCTTTTCTTCCAAGCTAAGGATTGAATGTACTACCTTTTATACTTTTCTCCCTTATATTTCCTTGTTTAATTGCTTTGAATTTGGAGCGTGAGAATTGTATAATTATGAAGCAGTTGGTTTATTTGTGCAATTGTGATACATGTTGTTTGATTTGGCCATTCTCCTTGCTAATTTGACATAAAGAAAATTATATAGTAATTGCATACAATGCGTTTGATAATTTTCCTATGTGACCACTCACCTATTTCACAACTTCTAAGTACTTGAATTGTTATCTCCATATATAGGATTGTGTTTAGTGATGCATTTTGAGGATCTTTTCTTGCTTAACACCTATTTGTCTTTGTTCACATTCACACACATTCTCCTTTGGCACCATTCTTATACTTACATTGAGGAGAGTGGCTATTCTCACCTGCAAACCGTAGGCGTTGATCCGAATGAGGTTATTAGCATTTTGATGAAATCGGGGCCTCGTGAAAGCGATCGAGGGATGATGTGATTAATTTCCCTGCCTCAGGTATAATGGTAGAGTGCAAGGCATGGCATCATTTCATCTCAGCCAAACTGTTGCCCAGTGGTAATCTGAGCGAGGTCACGAAGGAATGGGCAACATTGAACTATGCCATTTAACGGGGCTGTCTATTGATGTTGGCTTGGTTATCCACAACAACATTCTACATACATTGCACGGCTCCACTACTGGTGGCTTAGGGCATCCCTCGTTGATCTACGAATTGTGTTTGGGATGTGGTGTTGTCACTCACCCATCTGAGGAGGTCATTCACCCAAAGCCAATAATTACACGGGACCGTACTTGGAACCGTACTTGGAAATTCATGAGCCAGTCAGGGTCCCCTAGTGCACCACCACCTGAATCTGCTGAGCGACCATCGAGATCCCGTCGACCGCAGCCCTCTAGTGACCCTACCTCAGACCTTGCTGCCCAATTGAACATGATACAACTACAGTTGAATTCGATGCAGAACTCTATGACCGCGCAGTTCCATTATCAGAATGAGTTCAACTCTATCCTAGCTTCCATCTACTCTGACCGTACATTTCCTCAACCTCCTCAACTACTGACTACATTGTACACCCGGCCACTCCTCAAGATGACACCGACGACATCGAAGACAACTAATGTCTTCTCAGGTAAGTAGTTCTCCCGTTCTTGCTTTTTAACATTGGGGACAATGTTCACCTTAAGTTTGGAGGAATTTAGTTGGCCTATGTTATATGTGAATGTCATTTTTTCATTATTTTGTGTGATTGTGATTGACATGTTGTGTTTTTTAAAAAAAATATTACTATAATCATTTACAATTTTTTATGTCGGATAGTCTTGTTTCTATGATGAATTTTGTTGAGAGCATGTATTGGTATGTGAATGGTGATGAATCATGTG
>CAIGRK010120617.1:0-11512 GCA_903798315.1 Fraxinus greggii
TGAAAAAGCCATTACTCACTTATTTCCGTTGTCTCACCATGGTTGTTGTATGTGTCATATGGAAAAGAAATTAATATAGTGGTACAGCAACACGAGTTCAATATTTCAATTCAAACGAGCTGCTACAACTTATCGGATCAAAGAGTTCAAAAGACTTATGACAACATTCGAAGCCGGCACTAGGCTTCGAGCTCATGCATTGACAGATAGCTTAACACATGTTGGAATAATTCAAACTTTGATTCCCACTCATTCAAATCTGCGTACTCCTTTATTGCTTCCAGAAAATCAGATCTATTATTTAAATTTTTGTCCCACTTGCTTCTCTTTTTATATTTGGAGATTTTGGTCAAATCAAACCTTAATAACTTGTTTATAGCTTATTTGGGTGGAGTATGCAGATCTAATTTTAGAATATTTTATGCAGTGAAAATGGTTGTGAATTTGATGTGAAGGTAATAATGGTGGTAGGTTGTGAATTCGAGGTAATGACAACGATTTGGATGGTGCCGATGATGTGGAGTGGGGTAGAGGTGAGGTGGTGTGAGATGAAGAGTAATTGTGAGCCGTCAATTTAATAATCTGTGACCAATAAATAACAGTCTTGTTGTCAACTATTTTGTAATATAAAAATCGGCTGAAAATGAATTTCTTCATGCCGACATTTCGATTTTATACTTGATATCCAAAGATTTTCATTGTTCTTCCGTAGATATCGCATTGCACTGTACATTATATAATGAGCTGTCTAGTCCGTTTTGTCCGTCGTTTTTGCATCGGGAATCCGAGTTCTTTTGTGCATCAATCGCAACCAATTTATCTACACCACTTTCACCCTCGTTGTATGAAGATGCATCTTTCTTCAGAAATTTTGTCAAACTTAATATTGTCAAGTAGAACAACACTTTCTGTTGCCACACTTAAAATATGACCTATTAAATTTCTTGAGTTTTTCTTCGGTCGGATTAGGGAGTGGATTATCAAATATTTTCATTTTTTAATGCAAAATAAGAAGATAAACAAAATGAAGAAAGGTAGAAATAGAAAATAAATTCATTTTAAGATTGTTATTTTTCCAGTATTATTTTTTCCTTCAAAAAATCTGAAGATAATTGAACAAAGAGAATCACGAATAGAACTAGAACAAGCAGATCAAAATAGAATAATTTGAGCCCACTGACTTCACAATATGTCCTTAAGATGAATTTTCGCCCTTCTATCAAAATAGAATAATTCGAGTCCATCAATTTCACAATGAATTTTCTCCCTTCTATCAAAGTAGAATGGACTTCGTCTTTCACGAAAATAACACAGCAAACTCAATGTATTATTTTTGTACTCGAATAACATTATCAAAATTTAGAGAGAAAAGTGAGATTCAAAGCAGGAATGTTTGCAATAAAAATGGTGTCATTTTTATGGCAGAAAGGCATGCTATTTAAAGATTTATTCGTGGATATTTGAACAATCTACACACCTCTTCAAAACAGTGATAACTATTCCGCCAACCTTTTAAACGAATAGAGGTGTTTGTTGAAAGCATGCAATCGTTAGAGTCAATTATGGTTGGTCATAGACGTTGTTTACAAAAAATAGAGGTTGATCACAAACGTCAGTTATACAAATAGACGATGGTTAATCCAGTAAAATATTGCGAAAGCAACTCATGGTTGGAATTTAAAGGATCGTTAGAAATAATTTATTTATACACACACCCAAGTAGAAGTGGATCGGGGCTCATGAAAGTGCCGTGTCGGTTGGACGGCGACGGAGGGGCACATACGTGGACTTTGGACCCAACCCAATCATATCTAGGTTGAGTTTCTAAAAATAGTGGTACCCGTTTGGCCCAAACCTAATTGTCAAACTTCCATCACATAAACGAAATAATTTTTCCTAAGGTTTCCTTTGTAAAGAGTATAGCGATTTCAATCAAATTCTCAATTATTTAAAGTTTCAAGTGGGTACTTTTAGAAATCTGATATTTAATTCAATTCTGAATGATTATCGATAAATAAATAAGTTATGTTATTATCGATAAATAAATAGGTTATGTTAATCACTTGAAGAGTAAAACATGAATATACTTGGTCGTGTTATTTCCAGAGTACGAATCCCACTAATATTTGAGCTAAAAGTTGACCAATTTTAGTAAAGAACCAAACCATCTACAATAGAAGAACGATACATAACTTGAAACTTTCATATTTAAAATTAAGAAATAATCATATACTGTAAAACCTCGATAAATGATAATTCTATAAATTAGTAATCTTGTTTAAATAGTAAAATTTTCGATCCCAATTCGATCTAGTGTAAACATTAATAATTTCACGAAATTTATAAGATAATATTAAAATTATTAATTGCCCAACGAAAATATAAAATAATAATTGGTTAAATACATTAAATTTTATAATAAATATTAAATTATTATTTACTTTGACAACTATTTTTCAATTCTTTTATTTTTTATTTTTATGAAAACATACATCTAAAATTGCTTTCTTTATCCTTTTACTCAAACGAACTCAATCACATCCCTAATTTTTTGTAGTGGTTATATCAAATTTTATATATATATATTTTCTAGTTTGTAAAAAATAATTATTTAAAGTAATGATGCTTGAAATGAAACGGTTTGTAAAGTACAACTATCATCTAAATCATGATCATTCTCAATAAGCATATTCAATACTCTTTGGATTATCTCTTCGTTCAAAATAATTCAAAAGATATTCAACATCCATCACATTTTATAGTGCGCGTTGACTATAAATAGTACATAATTATCGATAAATTATATTTATTTATAGATAAATTAAGAACCATTTCAAACTAATAATTTTTCTCGATCCAAATTTCTTGTTTTATAAAGATTGTATTCTATTTCTTTTGTTTATGTGAACGTGTACTAAATGAAATTAAAAAAATGGAAAGCCTCATTAAACTCCATATCTTTCCGGTCTCTTTCGTTTGCCTTGCCCTCTTCATCTCACATTCTACTTATGTATTGCTGGAATTGGTTAAGTATTAAATCATGAAAAAGTGACTTTGTGTCAACTTCGACCAAATATTCGGACTTGATCCGATAGTCAAATTATAAAATAAATAGATTAACTTATTCTATTCGTCGAATAGATCGTCGTGTTATATTTGGAATCTCTAAACCAATTTTGAGTAAATAAGAAATTACGATCTAAAGTTTGAAGAAAAAGAAAAAACTGGTTGAAAATTTGTTCAACTCCGTTGCTCGCATAGCGCTCAAGCGACGGCGAGCAACCGAGTCTCTGTTTCTAACGTTCGAGCGACGTGCTAGCGACAACTAAAACTGCGACCCTTGTAAAAAGGTTGTTGAATTTGAAGCATGGCACTTTACTGACAACATTTCCTCATCTATAAATTAGACCATTGAGACATCCATTTGTTCATCCCATTGATATGCAATCATAGCATAACATTAAATTTATCTTTTCCTAGCCAAAATTCTGCACAAAAAACTGTTTTTCCATTTTCATAAGAAAGAGTACGAAAACAAATTTATGGTTCGTTGTTTTTGTGTTTTGAAGTACTAGTGACACAAAAAGATTGTCGTTGTATCTTTGGAGTCGATTGCCACTATCAGTGGACACCATTGCTGGGCAAATTCGATTTAAAGACAAAGAGTTCAACTCTTACCTCGACTTTGCATATATTTCTTTTGGCTTTGCTTTTACATTCTTTTCATTTGGTGTTTTCCCATCATATCCTTACCGTTACTCTGTCCAATTTTTGGTAAGGTTGTTAAGTTGATCTTTTGATTTAAAGTCATCACTCAAATCCATCATCTTATTCAACAATCTTAAGTCGAATTTTCGTTTGAGTCTTAAATTTATTCTTGGATTGTATTCGGTTAAACTGATTTCACTTCGGTTTAACTTCTTCTACTCATTCTCGAATTTTGATTTTAGTTTATCTTCTGTTTTGTGTAAACAGAAATGAATACGATTAATAATACCGATACTTCTTCGAATATAGGAACTTCGGAAGGAATTTTATTGAACTTGGTTTCTACCGTTGTGATTCCTCCGGTTGCGATTGCCCCTTCCACTGTTCATACTAATTCCATTCTACATGAAGAGAAACTGAAGAAGTTTAGTGAATTTGATTTCAAGAAATTGTAGAAGAAAATGTTGTTCTATCTTACGACCCTAAACTTGGCAAAACTTTTAAAGAAGATGTTCCCGCCCGTACAAGAAGGGAAAAATAATAGGGTATCATTGATTGCATTGAATGCTTGGAAACATTTTGACTTCTTATGCAAAAACTATATTTTCAATGCATCGGACAACATATTATATAATGTGTATAGTTCCATGAAATTTGCAAAGGAACTATGGGAATCATTGGAAAAGAAATACAGGATCGAAGACGCTGGAACTAAGAAATTCATTGTGGGGAAATTTTTAGACTACAAAATGGTAGATTCCAGAACGATCATCAATCAAGTTCAAGAATTGCAGGTTATACTCCATGACATTCACAGATAGAATATGTCTCTAAGTGAATCATTTCAACTAGGTAGAATTATCGAGAAACTTACACCCATGTAAAAGATTTCAAAAATTATCTCAAATATAAGCGCTATGCGATTAATATTAAAGAACTCATTGTTCAGTTGAGAATTGAAGAAGATAATCGAAATTCGGACAAGCATGTTGGAAGTCATACACCACAAGCTAAATCTAATGTGGTGGAATCATATAACAAAAGTAAGGGCAAAAAAAGCATTCAGTCGAACCATTCAAGAAGAATGCAAAGAAGTTCAAAGCCAATCACTATAATTGTGGAAAAGTCGGATATCGCTCTGTTGATTATCGTAATCTTAAAAAGCAAGCCCAAATAAATATCATCGAATATGATCCAATATCTAATGGTATATCAAATATAAACTTATCGGCCATTATTTCATAATACAACAATATTGGAAATCTCATGGAATGGTAGGTGGATACGGATGCTACCTATCATATTTGTGCCGACAAAGGAATGTCACATCCTACACTTTGACCGATGGTGAAAAATTGTTCATGGGAAACTCTTCAAGTTAAACGGTTTATGGACAAGACAAAGTTATTTTGAAGATGACATTGGACAAGAAACTTAGCCTTAATAATGTTCTTCATGTGCCTAATATTCGTAAGAGCTTAGTGCCGAGTTTTTTGTTAAGTAAGAATGAGTTTAAATTAGTGTTTATATCGAATAAATTTATACTTACCAAGAACAATACGTATGTAGGCAAAGCCTATGTAAAAAATGGACTATTCAAGATGAATGTCGTTACCATTATACCGAATAACTTAAGGAACAATATATCTTCTTTTGCTTACATTCTTGAGTCGTTTATCATAGATTAGGAAATGTAAACTTTAATTTTGTATGCAAACAGAGCGATTAGGAAATGCACAATACCTTTGGAACTTATTCACATTGATATATGTGATTTAAAGTACGTCCAAACCAAAGGTGGTAAAAAGTATTTCATCACGTTCATAGATGATTTTACAACATACTATTCTATATATTTGTTGAAAAGTAAAGATGAAGATTTGGAAGTGTTTAAAAACACTATAAAACTGAAATTGAAAATCAGCTTGGAAAAATGATAAAGACGGTTTGTAGCGATTGAGGTGGAGAATATGTTGCACCGTTTGAAGAATTTTATTCAGAATCTGGAATTATTCATCAAACAACAACACCATACTCATCTCAATCCAATGGTGTTGCTAAATGCAAAAATCGAACAATTAAGGAAATGATGAGTGCAATGTTGATTAATTTAGGCTCATCTCAAAACTTGTGGGGGAAGCTATACATTCGGCAAATCATATCATTAATAAAATACCACACAAGTAAGAATGAATCACCTTATGAGTTACGGAAAGGTAAAAAACTTTTATACAGATATCTTTAAGTGTGGGGGTGTTTGGCAAATGTACAAATACCTAAAGCTAACCAAATAAAGATTGGACCTAGAACAATTGATTGTGTCTTTATCAAATATGCAAACAATATTAATGTATATCGATTTTTGGTTCATAAATTAGAAATACTTGATGTACATATAGGTATTATCATTGAATCAAGGAATGATGTATTCTTTGAAGATATTTTTTCTTGTAAAGAGAAAGAATTAAGCTCACACAAACCAATTTACGATACTGCAATTGAAAACTTTCAAGAATGTAGTAATCATCAAGTAGATGAAGAACCAAATCGCAGTAAAAGGCAAATGATTCATAAGACATTTTGTCCAGATTTTCTAACATAACTACTAGAAAATGATCCAAGAATGTTTAACGAAGTAATGTCCACTCCCAAAGCTCATTTTTGGAAAGAAGCGGTTAATATTGAAACTGAATCCATCATGAATAACCATACTTGGGAATTGGTTGAACTTCCTCTGGAAAGCAAAGTGTCAAGACCGCAATTCAAAATGGTGATTTATAAGGAGAGATATACATGGAACAACCTGAATATTTTGTTGCTTCGGGAAATGAAAATAAGATATATAAACTTGTAAAATCGTTGTATGGATTAAAAAAAGTACCAAAGCAATGGCATGAAAAATTTGAAAAAGTTATGTTATCAAATGATTTCAAAATTAATGAATGTGACAAACGTGTTTACATTAAAACCACATGTAACAGATATGTGATCGTATGTCTACATGTTGATGATATGCTAATCATGGGATATAATTCGAACATTATTACCTCGACCATGAAAATATTAATAAAATATTTGACATGAAAAATATGGGAATAGCTGACGTGATATTATGGATTAAAAATTCTAAAACATTTAACGGTTATCTCAATCACACAATATTGAGGCTATACTTAAAAAGTTTAAGACGTATGATGATAAACCAGTTAAAACACAAGTAGACTTAAGTTTACTCTTAGCAAAAAATACTGTGATCCCGTATCTCAATTATAATATTCACGCGTTATAGGTAGCTTGATGTATATTACCTACTGCACACGTCCTAATATAGCACATTTACAAATTGAGTAGATTTACAAGTAATTTAAGTAATGACCATTGAAAAACATTTACCCGAGTTCTTAAATATTTAAGACACACGGTTAATTACCGATTACACTACTCAAGATATCTTACAGTGTTAGAAGGATATACTGATGCAAATTGGATATCTGATACAGAAAATTCAAAGTCTACAAGTGGTTATCTGTTTACCATTGGAGGCGGAGCTATGTCAGGAAAACCATCTAAACAAACTTATATAGCTCGATCCACGATAAAATTTGAGTTTATTGCTTTAGATAAAATCGAAGAAGAAACGGAATGGCTTCGTAATTTTCTCGAGGATTTTCCATGTTAGGAAAAATTGGTACCTGTGATTAATATACATTGTGATAATTAATCGATAATTGTAAAGGAACAAAATAGTATGTATAATGGTAAATCTAGACATATTCTTTGGAGACACAGTACCATTAAACAGTCGATATCGAATGATATAATTTCGATTAATTATGTTAAATCAAAGGAAAACATTGCGGATCATTTGACAAAAGGATTAACTAGAGATCAAGTATACCATCTTTCTAGGGGAATTAGCCTAAAGCCTATCGAATGGAATCAACATAGCAGAAACCCAACCTTGTAAATTGAAGATTCCAAGATATTGGGGGAATGAGAGAATTAAGTTATGAAAGATTCAGTGAAATACACTTACTTCCATTCCTACAAACCTAAAGTGCTGGAATAAAAGGTGTTCAAGGATAAATGTATACTTTTAATGATTTCTATATCTTGAAAGTAGACAAGAGATGCATGATACAATACTATATGAGATCACCTATGTAAGTGTGAAGTGCGGCCACTTCTATGAGAATTTGAGGCTTAATTTTTTTTAAAATACTTATGAAACCAAGAGTTGTTTAGGGCAAAAATGAACACAACCACGAGAACCGAAATTGTTAGATAAGTTATGGTGTTGGTACATTTGTTTTGATTTACGTAAATAGCTGAATTGTTCAAGACTTCGCGTTCACCAATTAGCTTAGTAAATTCGATTGTATTCAACTATGGAAGGTTCAAAGTCACAAGCCCCTATCCTAATGCTGTAGCTTGTCATTTGCACTCCTTTGTTAGAGTCTGCACATCATTTACATTTTTGGATTGCATATTATGGAATTTCCATTCATATAGGGAATTGTTGGAATTGGTTAAGTATTAAATCATGAAAAAATGATTTTCGTGTCAACTTTGACCAAATATTTGAACTTGACCCGATAATCATATTATGAAATAAATAGACTAACTTGTTCTACTCGTCGAGTAGATCGTCGTGGTATATTTGAAATCTCCAAACCAATTTTGGGTGAATGAGAAATCACAGTCTAAAATTTGAANGTGGGGGATTGTTGGAAATTGGTTTAGAAGATTGAAAATTTTGGTTAAGTGTTGAAACCAAACACTTGGAAAATGACTTTCGTGTCAACTTCGGCCAAATATTCGGACTTGATCCGATGGTCAAATTATAAAAGTAAATAGACCAACTTATTCTACTCGTCGAGTAGATCGTCGTGGTATATTTGAAATCTCCAAACCAATTTTGGGTGAATGAGAAATCACAGTCTAAAATTTGAAGAAAAGAGAAGAAACTGGCTGGAAATTTGTCCAACTCTGTCTCTCACCCAGCGCTCGAGCGAGGAGGCTATCGCTAGAGCATCAGGCTAGCGACAGGTGAGCGACGAAGTCACTATTTCTGACGCTCGAGAGACAGCAAAAGCTACGACCCTTGGCAAAGATTATTGAATTTGGGGCGCGACACTTCACTCACAACCTTTCCTCCTCTATAATTTAGGCCATTAGATGTCCATTTGTTCATCCTAATAATATACAATCATAGCATAACATTAAATTCATCTTTTCCTATCCAAAATTCTGTATAAAAAACTATTTTTTCATTTTTCATAAGAAGGAGCACAAAAACCAATCTTCGATTCATTGTTCTTGTGTTTTGAAGTGTTACTAATACAAGAAGATTGTCATGTATCTTAGGAGTCGGTTGCCATTATCCATTGGTACTATTGCAGGGCAAATTCAACTTAAGGATAAATAGTTCAGCTCTTGTCTCGACTTTGCATATAGTTCTTTTGGCGTTGCTTTGACATTCTTTTTATTTGGTGTTATTCAATCATATCCTTACCGTTACTCTATCCAATTTTTGGTAAGGTTGGTAAGTTTATTTTTTGGTTTAAAGTCATCACTCAAATTCATCATCTTATTCAACATGTATTACTTGGAAATTGCACGATAAGCTATTGAGTGACTATGCAGAAGTTTTCGGGCAACAAAGTATGGTTGGACGTCGGGTGATTTTGTCAGAATATTTCAAGAATCGGAATTATTCATTTAATTTTGAGTATTTTGTAAATGGAATCATTTAGTTCCATGAAATTTTTGAAATCGAATTGAACCGACGATTTTAGTTATAATGACCACATGATCTACAACAAAGAATAGAAGTGGAAAGATGGCAGTGCACTAAAGTATAACTATAGGGAATTAGAATCAGAACAAGTTTGAAATCAATGATAGAAAAAAAATTAAAATAATCTCACTCTTAAAAGTTTGTTGCATGTTTGGAAAGGTTATATAAACCGTTCAAGTTATATAAATATGAACGAATGGTGAATAAGTAGATAGTATATGTGAACCATTATTTACATCCATCATTGTCATATATATATATAGAATAAGTAGATAGTATATGAGAGCCGCTATTTACATCTACCATTGTTAACCTTACATAGTCATATATACAATTAAATAAAAATATATCACTCTAAATTTATTCACTAATATTTATTTTTATTAAATTCTTTTGGACCTTTATATATTCTTTTAGAATTTATGTTTAACTATAACCCTAATATAGATAAAATATACTCTTCAACTAAAGCGAAAACAATAATTAGAGAGGCACCATTTGAGCAAATACATATAGACATAGCAACATACGAAGAAGAATTTATAAAAGTAAGCATTACCTTCTATTGTAGGTTTGATAAATTTAGTATGCGAATGATTCTTGATTTGTATTTGAGTTATTTGATAATGTTCCTTTTGAATTCTAGTATCAGTAAGAAATTTCCAAATTATTTGAGTTTTCGGTTGGGATTGTCCTTTTTTTTCTTTATTTCTTGAATCGATAACATTCATGGCTATCTTTTCAACTAGGATTATCAAAACAAGAATTTGTGTTTTGTTTCTGGAATTATCTTTTTTTTTTCTTGATTTTTTTTAATTCAAAACGATGGTGGCTAATCTGATGGGATTATCAAAATAAGTAAAGAAATTTGACAGTGGGCAATGATTGAAAATATGAAACGATTATGAAGGAATTATGATGTGAAGGTGAATCAATAATGGCTATACATAATTGCTTTATTGTATGATTCAATTATTCACAGAATATGGTAGAGCTTATCTTTTTTATGAAAGAATTATTATGTGAAGGAATTATCAAAAGAAGAAAAATAATTTGGCAGTGCTTATCTTTTCTGTGATAGTTGCCGTGACATTTGGAAGCACTTTTTGATGTCCTCCAATTTACTTGTTCAGTCATTCTTTCAATGTTTTTGGAATCGCAATTGTAAAAAACATGCACTCTGTTTTATCATTTTTACCGCTTACTATAAATGATTTTAGTATAACCTTTTACCGCGTACTTTAATTATTTTTAAATTCATGTCTGTAGCATTATTTTACACTATGCTTTTATCTCTACAACATACAACTTTGATATTCAGAATAAATTATTTATAGGGATGTATATAGGGCGAATCGGAGAGTGGTCGGCCATTTTCGTTCCCCACCCCGTCAAGTATATTTGTTACCTTGTCCTGCTCCCATATCTTGTTAAGGCGGGGCGAGACAGGTCTCACTGCTTCATTTAGCATCCTGCTTTTATTGTTTTTATATTTGTTTTGTTTTTTATTTTTAATTTTTTGGCTGGTGAAAATTATTACATTTTTTCTACTTTCTTAAGAATAACCCACATTCCCTTTAAAAAGGACGGTGATTCTTTTCTTATTATTTAGTCATGTTGACATTCAAAACTGACGTGTACAATTTTGATCAAATTAATGATGATTTTGTGTGAGGTGATTAACTGGAATAGAAAATGCTTATATTATTGACTTTGTGGAAAGTATCTTACCTATAAAATAAAAGAGNTTTTTATTTTTAATTTTTTGGCTGGTGAAAATTATTACATTTTTTCTACTTTCTTAAGAATAACCCACATTCCCTTTAAAAAGGACGGTGATTCTTTTCTTATTATTTAGTCATGTTGACATTCAAAACTGACGTGTACAATTTTGATCAAATTAATGATGATTTTGTGTGAGGTGATTAACTGGAATAGAAAATGCTTATATTATTGACTTTGTGGAAAGTATCTTACCTATAAAATAAAAGAGTGAGTTCTGAA
>CAIGRK010120755.1:2412-17557 GCA_903798315.1 Fraxinus greggii
TTTTTTTTTTTTTTTTTTTCTACCTGCGAACACAGCACCTCTCAAAAACCGAGTCACCTAACCGTGTTCTAGCAGCATTATTCGAGTCTAAAATATCCACTGCAATTTGCAAGCTTCAAAATAGCAACTGTCACCCACGACAGTTCCTCTCTCTCTCGAATATCTTCTCTAGTAACTGGATAAGGCGCACTGTTCTATCCTCCCAATTCCCAACAATGTTCTCCATCTCCACCTCATTCCTCCCCACGCGCCACCACTTACTATTAACGAATCCTCAAAAGTTCTCCTCTCCTCCAAAATCTCTCTCAATCTCCGCACTTATCCTCCCCCCTTCCTCCTCCTCCCCACCACAAAAACAACAGCTATACCAACCATTCAGGCCACCCCCTTCCCCTTTACCCGCAAAATATCGTTCTCTTGACACCAATGGCCGAATGGAAATACTTATCAATCGTTTGGGACTCTGGTATGAATATGCCCCTTTAATCCCTTCTCTTAATCAAGAAGGATTCACCCCTGCCAATCTTGAGGAAATTACTGGGATTCCGTCTGGCGAACAGAATCGCCTCGTTGTTGCAGCCCAAGTCAGGGAGTCCCTTGTTCAATCTACGGATCCAGATACTGTGGCATATTTTGATCCCGCAGGATTCTCTGAGCTTCTGTACGAAATTCGGCTGTTGAATAACCAGCAACGGGCAACTGCAGCGCGGTTTATTGTAGCAAACAAGTTTGATGGGAAACAAACTCAGGAATTGGCGAGGGCAATGAAGGATTTTCCCCGTAGGTATGGAGATAGAGGATGGGATAGTTTTAATGGGAAATTGCCGGGTGATTGTTTGGGATTTATGTACTTTAGACAAGCCCAGGAGCATAAAACAGCTTCATCCCCGGCGCTAAGGAAGGCTGCTTTGGAGAGGGCTTTAGAAGTGGTGGATTCGGATAAGGCGAAAAAGAGAGTGGAGGAGGAGCTGGAGAGGAAGGATGGTGAAGGCAGAGGTGCTAGTGATATGGATTCAGATGGTTTGGTGAGAGTTCCAGTGGTGAGGATGGCAGTGGGGGAGGTTGCAGAGTCAAGCGTGGTGGCGATTTTGCCAGTTTGCAAGGTGGAGGAGGGGGAAATTGAGGTGGAGGCAGCGCCATGGGAATGTGGAATGGAGGGGGAATTTGGGGTATTGGAGGCGGAGAAGGGGTGGACTAGGTGGGTTGTGTTACCCGGATGGGAGCCCGTGGCAACGTTGAAGAGAGGAGGAGTGGCGGTGTTGTTTCCAAAAGCGAAGGGAATTCTCCCATATAAGAGTAAGAGGAGGGAAGTCGAGGAAGAGATTTTGGTGGTTGCAGACAGAGGGAGGACGGAAGTTTCAGTAGGTGATGGATTCTATTTGGTTGCTAGTGGTGGCAATGGGATTGGAGAGGAGGGGTTGAAGGTGGAGAAAGGTTCCAAACTGAAGGAAAGTGGGGTGACAGAGAGCTTAGGGACGGTGGTTTTGGTGGTTAGACCACCACGAGAAGTGAATGAAGATCAGTTGGCCGACGAAGATTGGGAATAAAACGCGAAATTACAGTCCATTCATTCTAGGATTCCTTGTGTAATAGGAGATTATGTTCCAATTAATTACACAGTAGTCATACAATACTTGTGGATGGATTGATTTTTGCTTGAACTTGAATAATACATTTAAGGCTATTGAGTAGCAGCATTGAGCTTGTAATATGTCTCTTTAAAGAAAAAGTAAAATAGAACAAAACCTGTAGTTTTATCCATTTGTAGGTTCTCATCTCATGTAATAGAAGTATTTGTTTGGCAAGAGAACAAACACAATGCATTCTGAGTACAGAAACTGTGCAGGCTGGGCGTTAAATTAGTCGAGTTTTAACCATTTCATCTTAATCAGATATTGTTCGTTGAAACCAGCGTGCGCGCACGGACAAACTGGTTTCGAGTTGAAATGGTTATGATTATTATTTAACAAGCGAAAATTGAATTATCATCTGATTTTTGTATAAAAATTTTTAAATCTTATTGAAGGTTTAAAAACATGGGTGTGCGCAATTTCCACGACTCAAAAACTCACGTAGACAAATTACTATTACGGAGGGACACTAAAGATAAAAATCCCAAGTTTAGATAAAAATCCCAAGTTTGACTAAATATGAAAACTTAATCTAATAGTATTCCTCTTGACATTTTAAAATGGATCCCCATGACAGGGAAGGAGACTGTTGGTCTGTTGGGGTTAGGGCAGAGGAAAGATATTCATAAATGTACAGCAGAAACCAACTCAAGCACCAAGTATTGGTGAATCAAGTAAATGTTTAAATAGAATGTAACAAGGATGCACACAAAAAATGCAGTCATCCACTTTAAGCTATTATTGGCATCATTAATAGACCAATATCGGGGTGCAGAATTGCATGTTTCCGCAAAATATATAGCATAGCAATAGAAGGCTTCATTAACCATGCCACTGTTGACATTTACGATCTTCACTTCCTCCAACAGAATGTCAAATGCTGATCTTCTCGTTTGCATATTTTTCCTTAAGCCACTCAAACCCATTCACATCAAGCTTCCCGGATATGGATTTTCCGTGCTTTCTACGAGTTTGTTGCTCCCGAATTGAAGCCCAAAGTTTCCCAATGGCATCCCTTTGTCGGGTTGTGAATCTTGAAACATTATCAAATGCGAGCTTTGCTAGGATGTCAATAGCAGTTTGGCACCTGAGAGGACAACCACATGCATTAGCAAAAGATACGAGATTATTTAAACCACCAGTAGATGTTGCACTAATAACTAATGGAAGTTTTGAGTGTAGATTAATGCTTTAACCATGGAGTTTTGTATCTCTTAGCAGCGATCTCTAAACAGGAAATCAAGGCCACTCTCTGTGGCTTGAGAAATATCATATTCTCTTCCTCTTCTTCCTTTCGACTATTGATTACCTCCCTTTTCCCGTGTGAATTATCATCCTTCTTAGAAACATTTGGTATCAGGGCATCCAGTCCAAATAGATCGGGCTCTTCCTCATTTGTCTGCCCATCTGTACTTGGCACCTCCAACTCTTCTTTCAAAGCAATAGCTTCTTCCATATCATCATTCTCACTTGCAACAGGAAGGCTAGATATCGCCTCTTTTATTCTCACAGTAGCTGTTGAAAACTGAAAATTATCCCAAGCAAATGACATGCAAGATCCTCAGCAACAGTCAAGTATAATAAATAAATTAATTAATATTTCTACCAATTACCATCATAATCACCAATACCAAGTTTAAACATTAAACTATAGGCAAATAATGACAATGTAATTAACATGGCCATGTGTGGTTATAGATTATTTGAATTCATTGGATATTTCAGATTTTCCGAGTTGAGAAGAGAGAGAAGATTCATGTAGCAGGCCCAAAATTTATTATGAATAAGTCTTAGTTTGTTGTAGCCGTTAAAGATAAATCTGGAAAAGTGTTCAGCTGGGCATAGTCGTTCATACTATCAGAGAGAAGGAGCAAAGTTTAACAGCCAAAGTCTTTAGAAAAACAGCATTGAAACAGTCATCAAGATTTCAAGCAAAATGTTTCACATGGTAGATAACGACGAGACCGACAACTTCAAAAAATTCAGACTCCAATCGGAAAAAGTTTGTCGGTAATGGAGGACCATTGCTGCATGAACTGTCAGATTTTAAATTGTTTCCACAAGACACTACACCTTCAATAAGAACACTAATGAGAATGGGCACTCCAAGCACGCATGTTCTTCTGTTGTTACTACTGACAATTAGAGATTAGGTATAAGGTATCTTCAGTAACATCTTAAGGTTCCTCTGTTCATTATTAAATTGATGGAAAAATTACCAAATGGAGATATTCAAGTGTGGAAAATTCTCATGAGGAGCTTTCACGAATACGAGCAGGAGAGCCAGATTTTTCAAGGATGAGTTCAATAATTCAGAAGCTAAAGGAATAGAAATGAGGATCAGATAGACTGGTCACCTTCCAGTAAGGCCATACATGAGCCATCTTGCACCTGACACTTGATAACAAATTAAAGTTCATTTTACTGTTGGATCAAAAGCAGATGAACAGCAAATATTAATAAATGCAGACAATTAGAAGTTCAAAGCAGGAAAATACCAGCTTTTGTAATTACTAACGTATGGCTGGATATCCCACTTCAGGTAACAATATGATGCAAAGGCTCTCAAAAAGTCCACTTTAACTAGTGGAACAAAGCAGGCATTTTTAAAGATATATACTCTACAGCACAAACAATTCTTCATTAGATCCAAGTTAGGGTCTCTATTGTTTAAACAATAGAGACAAATTTCCTTTTTCATTTCGTAACCATATGCAGAATCTTCTGTAATTTTTAGAATATAATGTATATAGTTCTTCATGATGCGGGATGAATTGGAACGAGTGGGGTTAGAGAAACTTGGACTTTCGATGGGAGCTGAACTGAACAAGGAGTGAGTGTCACAGGGGAACTGATCAAAATTTGTTTTCATGAAACCCATCTCTTCGCGAGAAACAAGTGACCTATTTCCTTGTGAAATTTGTTCTCAGTTGCGTATGTGGCCGCGGCAAAAAGACTCTTCCTTAGTCGGGGGAAGAATCATTTCAGAAAAGCATTGTGCAGATGAAGAATATAAGGACAAAGCAGTTAATTGAAGTAGCTGAGGCGAAGGCAAATGTCAACTGACTTTCAAAACAAGTCAGTCCGGGACTAAGGATGTAAGTGATTCTGGAAGGAAGAGTAGATGGGTTGGATAAGGAGGACGGCAACGGGACATGACATGACATGAGAACAATGACCCCGAGAAAGGACTTTTATGAAGTGCGAATATTATATTTCTGCTGATGAACCTTTGCCTTTTTGGAGACCGGGAGAGATCTGGGAGAATGTAGAGGATAAATCGTATGCAGGATCCTCAGGGGAATATGATCATTAATTCTGGTGAAGTGACCAATGATCAGAGACAGAGAGTATAAAAGTAAAAAAAAGCTTAACCCATTTGAGAAAATGTTTAGAATTTATTGCAATGAGGATGAAGAACAGGAAAGGAATCTATTCCAAAAGAGAACATAAATTTGCTACATAAACAGTCAATTGTTTTTGAACTTTCTTTTCTGATAAGAATGATGAAATGGATGATAAGGAAAAAAAACTATATCTTAATATAACTCATGTCTACCGATAACCCCATTAACACACCAAAGAGAAACCCCTACAATATATAAAAGAGCAAAGTTGGTTACTACTCATAAGGCACCATCAATGATGTCATGCTGACATCATATATTTAGTGTTATAACAATTTTACCCTTTTTTTGGCTCTCTCAAGTCTCAAGCAAGACGCATTTTTCTTCTCACGGTCTTAATCTATTTGTTCACACAACCTCCATACCTCTCTGCTCCGTTCTCCACTCAACCATTCAGTACAATTCTTGTCCTTTCTTCTTTTCTCCTTTCTATTTCTTGTTTAATTTCGCCGCTCTTTTCTATTTCTTATTACGGTTTAGTCAACTGTAGATGGCTGGGCTTCAATTTCCGGCGTTGGCTCTATCGATTTTCCTTTATTTCCAGCTTGTTGAATGTGGATTTGGATGCATAGAGGATCAATTTCAATTCCTCTATATCAAAAGGTATGTATTGCTCATTTGGTGTTGAGGAAGATTTATGTTTGGAATGTGCCATTTGAGATTTCCTCTGAGATATTGTTGGGGATTTTTTCCATGTATCGTGAGATTGAAGAAGGACCTATAAGGTTTTATGGCAATTCTGTGAAAAAATTCTGGTATTTAGCGTTTCAAGGATCATTGATAATTTTTAGAACAATTTGCCTCAAATTCATTAAAATTTCACTTTTACATGCATTTTTTTGGGTTTCGAGAAAGAAATTGATTCAATCAATAGGTTTTCTTTATCATTCAACAAGTTTTGAAGAGAAAAAAGGTGATTTTGAAGTATGCGTGGAAACTGTTACATAAGCGGTATGGGTCAAATGTTTCCCATGTTAATAAGTTGTAAAATTTATATTCCTACATAGGGAAAGTTAGAACTTATTTATCCGTTTCAGCATTGTATTGCAAGAGATTGGGTTTGCAAATCTACAATTCTTTTCTAGAATAACTTGAAGAGTATTTGCTTACTTTGAGGATCTAATGTGATTTATGTTTTCTTCACCTTGCAATCCAATATCATCGTGTTTTTCTTGTTCTTATCATATAAATATTCATTGACCTGGAATATTATGGTTTAAAATGTTCTTCAAATGTTGGCATTGAATTTCACAATGTATGAAGCAAACATTGATTGGTATTAAACCATATCTTAATGTTAGTTTTGATATATGTTAATTAGAATGGTTCTCCGTTTTTCATTGTTCTCTATCAGGTAGGGATTTTATTGCTCCTTGCAAGTGCAAAGGCACATCCAAATATGTTCACAGAAAATGTTGGGATCATTGGCGTACAATGAAGGTACATGTACTTATTAGTTGACGTGATATTATTCTTGTTTTAATCTTCTCTTTCATTTGAAGTTTCCTATTGACCCATTTGCTTCATTATTATATTGGAAAGTACCAAAAAACTGTGCATCTTTTTTTATTCTTATTTACTTTATTAATTTTTTCAGTAGAAGTGAATTTATCTTGCATTTATTATCGGTAGTTTTTTTGTGAAACTGAGTTATTAATATATTGAGATGTTCAAGTGTAGGATTATGGGGAGCTTTCTCATCCTCCATTTGTTTATATAGTTTATCATAGCAGAAGTTACCTCTAAGGTCTGATAAGAAGACTGGGAACCCAAAAGGTTTTGCCTTTTTTGTTTATTAAACAAGGGAGGGTGCAAAAGCTTCATTGATTGAACCCATGACGACTATTGATGGGCATCAAGTGGTTTGTAAGTGTGGCCATCAAGATTGTTGATAAAGAGGAGGTTCTTAAACACAAGATGATTGGTCCACTGTTGTATTAATCAAATAATTCAATATTTACTAGTTTCTAAACCTTCTTTATCTTTGTTTCCTAGGTTGGTGTTCGAGTTTTGCTTTAGATTGTGTTCATGTACTGAAGAAGTTTTGTTTGACTTTTAAATTTCAACAACTGATTATTTTTCTTCAATATTTTATTGATTTGTGGAGTTGAATGATAACTAATGGTATCTGATTAATGTTATAAAAGAAATAGAACAAAGAAATGTTTTGGAAGGTTGTATATTTCTTTTCTTTTCCAGTGAAATTGATCAGATCAGATGTTCCATCAATTGTTTATATGGTGCATCGAACCGTTTCCTCAAACATTTAAACATATTTGAGTAGATGATTGAAATTTAATTTGATAGATTGAGCTATTATATATTAATGTCCTCATGGTTGATGCAGATTATTGTGGTTGCAAAATACCTTAAAGATGCTACAATAAATGTCAATTATAAGTTGATCACACTTGTTTGATCTTTTTTATGAATTTTTTAATAAAGTTCTATTTCCCAGGTCTTTCGTTTTGGGCATTTTACATCATGTCAACATTTCTGATCGTGTCTTAATTTTGTACTCCCTTGCAGATTAAACATGAAATCATAACAATGAAATTACTTAGATACTAAAATGTCATCCACAAGCACAAGGTATGTGGTTGGAGTTAACTTGCTTAGTCCATAACTTATTTCTGCTATTTATATGTAGGACGTATTTAATCTTGAGGGGTTGCTCAATTGGTCAGGACTTGGGTTAGCTCTCTAATAGTCACCAGTTAGAATCCCCTTACGGCAATGAGGTGAGTACCCGACATTAAACTTCAGGGTCCCGTGGGATTAGTTGAGGTGCGGGCAAACTGGCCCGGACATCCACGATTATCAAAAAAGAAATATATGTGTGTGTGTGTGTGTGTGTGCAGGACGTATGAATAATTTACCATTATATAGGATTATTTTAATATTTTCATGATGTAATATAAGAAATTATAATTTCTCCCCTGATCTGACAAAAATTATGTAAAAAAAAAATGTTCATTATTTGAATTTGAGATCTTGGCATTCCCTAGCAACAAATTTTATAGCAAGAACTTGGGTTGAGTGAGGAAGCAGAACAATTTGCTTGTACAATATTTAAAGCTGAATATTTTATCTCTCAAAGGTAAATTTTGTCACGGTTTCTTCTTTTCATGTGCGTTGTGGGATATCCCCAAAATACATGAAAATGAAGCACAACATGCATATTTCCATGCATCTATCTCATATATGTTTGTCTAAAATTGCAGAGAATGTCTGAAGAAGTAGTACCTTCTTTTGATGTCTTTGTTAAAAACACATTTTTCTATGGAAATGCTGGAAATGGAGCGAAAAATGAAACTTCTTGTCAACATGGTACTAAACAGGTAATGATGCCTTCATTGTTATAACACCTTACTCCGCCACAAATTGCATTTCCTGTCTCAGCATAAATTTACTTTTTCCTTAAATCAAATAATACTCAAATTATGCCATTACAAACTACCATGCCCATGGATCTTCTCAAGACCGACTCCATTTTCTTCACCAGCAATAGATGATGAACCAGAGAAGATGCAATAGGAGGAAATGGAACTGAGATCAAAATCTGTAAAAATACTATTGCTAGTAATATTTAATTTTTGCCTATCCAATATTTTGTCTTTTCAACTAAATTCATGATTTCTTTTAATATTTTACTAACTTGATCTACTTGAATTCTTGGATATTTTTTAACGTTGTCCTATATTTAATCATGCGTTTTTTTGGATCTACTTGCTTTGAATTCTATTTGTTATTCCGTCAAAAATATTTATGGTTTAGTTTTGGAAATATCAATTTATTGATAGTTTTTCCAGATTCTTCATTTGTATTAGATCAATTCTGAGCATACAATTATTAGGCCCTTGTTTGGTAGAGATTAAAATCAGATTTTTAATAGATTTTGATAAAAGTTGATGAAATGTAGGGTTGAAAAGTTGTGGGTCCCATGAAATGTATGATTAAAATTAATTGTTGACTTTGATTTCAAATTTTAATTGGATTTAATCCAAGCCAATCAGGGACTAGATGTTGTGTAAAGATTTATTGTTAAAACATTATATTTTTTTTGAAGGTTACATCAACAAGTTCACTTATTTCATATTAAAGAAAAATAAATTTTGCTGAGGTTTGACGAGTTGTGGTATATAGATACATTGATCACGCCCAGCAGACCTAACTAATTATGAGGTGTAAATGATTCGGTTGTACGCTTTGAAAGACTACCAATTTGCACCATAAGACAATTTCCATCTTTTGTTTGTTTGTGAAATGCTATTGATTTTAATTGGTTCATATGATAGATGTTACCAAACGTGACTAAACAAGTAGGCTTAAAATTCATAAATGGAAACACACCTTTTTAAAGACAAAAGTCCGCCATGTTACTAAAACTATAAATGTAGAGCAATGAATGCCTCTAGCCAAAGAAATTTAAAAGTCTCTTAGCAACTTTGCTGGGCAGATTATTATGTGTCTGTACATGTAAAATGACACGCAGATTATGCCAAGTGAAGGTAACATAATTATGCAACAATTAAGAGCATAATAGACGAGTAACTACAAGCATCACGACATTAATTAAGGGAAGAACTCCCACATGTCTTCTAGCACAAGAGTATGAAATTCATTTTACTGACATCCGTGTAGTAAATACAATATTCGAAGAGTGAATAAACTTACTATAAAGCTGTCATCTGTGAACAAGTCGTTTGCCCAGACAGCCCTAACCATCCATGTACTTAAATGATTTTTCTGCTTCTTGTTAAGGACCTACAACAGTTATAATCAAGTTTAGATTAATTGAAACATGTTACTAAGATAAAAAAAAAAAGGGAAACACATAAAGGTGGAAGGAATTTAAAGCTCACATCAGCTGCATCTTGAGCTGCCCAGAAGAGTGCATGATAGTCAGCTCGTAAATGGGGCTCATTACAAGTAGTCAAAGACAACATTGCAGCTTCAAGTATGGCCAAGAAGTTATCAGCAGTTGCATGCTTGATACTACCAGCGGGAACCAGCTGTATAGCAAGCTTCGATGCCTTATTGAACTTTGATGGGTTCTTAATATGTGACGATATTTTCTGCATGGCGTCAATAACTTGCTCTTCCGAGGCATCTGTCATTGTTTTAAATCTCAAGATCTTTACAAGCACAGCAGCTGTGAGCCACAAGGGCCATTCAGCATTTTGTTGTAGAGAAAATATACTTATAAAGAAAATGAACAATTCATAAACATGAAAGCCTAACATATAGCATTTGAGAAATCAAAAGGATATTTTTGGTGTACAAGGGAATTACTATAGAGCCGAACTACCAAAAGGCTAACGAGGATAAAAATCTTATAGTTTAATTGCATTGTCAGTTTTAGAAACCCCAATTGGCTTTTCACAATTCACATCTAGACCAAAACTATAAAAAAATTTCATTATTCATTTGTTGCTAAAAATTTTAAAATTGCCATAAACATCATCCCTCATCAAATATTGAACAAATTATAAACCACAAATGGAATCACCTTCACAAGGCAATCATACCACTGCAAGGCTACGAAACGCTCAAAAAAGCCCTGAAATCAAACAATTAACACTAAGAGTTGAAGAATATATATTCACCAATATAACCCATTTTCACAGCTAAACAACACACACCGCAAAAACGAGTATTTAAACAATAACCAAATCCAGAAGGCTCGACAAGTAAAAATCAATAATATTGCATTTTGCAACAGAATGATATGAAATACCTTGGAGCTGTGATTCAGGAGGTGGCTTGGGTCGTTTGAGAGCGCTCTTAAGTGCAGGAGCGGGAGGAGGTGGGATTGGTACAGATTCTTGAGTGCCGCTGAATCTGATCTTATTGTTGTTTGAAGATTGTGCATTTTGTTCGGAATTAGATACAGATGGCGGTGGCAAATCTCAAAAAAGGCCATCCGCCATTGTTGTGTTGCCTTGTTCCTTGAATTCCGAGAGTAGAATGGAATTCGAGCGTGACGAAAATAAAATTTACAAATGAATTGTTTAAAATTATTTTTTTTAATAGTTAATTAAATGTATTTGATTGTTATAATTTTTTACGTCAAAAATATTTAAATTTTGAATTTTTTGAAATTTATTTAACTTTAGTTTTTATGAAAATTGTAAAGAAATTTTTTTAACTTTGTGTCATTGAAAAATAAAAAATCATTTTTCCATCTACAGTTCCTTCATTTTGGACAATTGGTGCACGTGTGAGGGTGGGTGGAATTAATTTTTGCTGACAAATAAAACCCATCAAACAATTATTTTCATAAAAAATAAAAAATAATGTTTTTCATAAGAAAAATGGCCTACGAAACATAACGCTTGTTTGGAAGGGATTATAATTCGATTTTAATTAAAAATGTGATCGTTATTGGGTTACACTCGTCTAATAAAAATCAACAATAACGACTAATTTTTCAATTTTAATTTGATTTTAATCTCTACCGAACACGTCCATAGCCTAAAGACTTGTATTTTGAGGAACCAAGGAAAGTGAAAACTCGAAAGAGTAAGACAGAAAAGAAAGGGAGAAAAAGCAATTGACACTTGGTACAGGTGGAAAAAATTACACAGAATTCTTATAGAAAAACACTTCAGCTTTCCACTGATTGTTGACACAAAAGATATAAGGCTATGTTTGATAGTATCCATTTTTTAGAGAAGTTGGAAAGTTTTTTCTATTTTTCACTTTTTGCATTATTTGATAGCACATATTTTTCAGGCAAACTTTTTTCCACCCACCTCCACCACGCGCCTGCTTTCCTTGGATTGTGGGAAAATATTTTCCTTTTTATTTTTGTGGGAAAAGATTTTTTAGGTTTTTTTGATATATTTTTTTTTTTTTGACAATGTGAAAAAATTCTAGACATAATAGTAAAAAAATTTCATTTTTATTGACAATTTTCATTCAAAACAAAACCAAACGAATGATATTCGGTATGGTATTTTTTTCAATTTTTTTTGACAATTAAAAAAATTCTATACTCAAAAATAGAAAAAATTATCACTTTAATGGAAATTTTCATAAAAATCGAAGACAAACAGATATCAAACTTTAAACATTTTACAGGTGGAAATTATACCAATCAAACACAATTAATTACAATTCCCGATAAAATAATTTTTAGGCAATTCAATAATTTATAAAATATTTTCTTTCCACCCATTTTTCACATTTACAATCAAACGGACTTGATTGCCTATGTAACAACAGTATCATTTCTGTCAATTAGGCTACAATTCAAAAGAGATGTAAAGTTACTATTAAAAAAATATTTTCCAAAGGCCTTTTCTTCAGAGAATTTTTTAGTTCAAAAACAGATTTTTTTTTTTTCCTTCTGGAAAAAAAGTAGTGGTGCATTTGTTGTGTTCAATAGGGTTGGACAAAACTTTTGAATCGAACTGAACCCAAATCAAACTGAACCAAATCAAGCGATTTTTCTTAAATTAAATACTTGAATGAGTATCTAAATCGAAAATCGACGGATTTGATTCGGTTCTCAATTTTAGAACTAGAACCGAATAACCCAATAAGAATCAAATCTTCGTAATTTTTTTAATTTTTTAAGTCAAATTATTTTTTTTTTAAATGAATTTGCTAAATAATTAATTTAACTCAACTCTCAAATATGATTTTACTATTTTCAATTTTCAGCTAAACTCAACTTAATCAAATTGACCTAAATTTAACCCAAATCTCTTATTTTACCGTAGTGTCGTTTCTACAGTTCTATTATTGTGAACTCACAATCTTCCTTTTCTTGTGATTTTAACAGTCAAATCTATAAAAAACTCAACAAAGATATGTACTAAAGATATTACCAAATTGAACTACGTTATTTAAGAGTTAAAATTGAGAAGATCATAGACGAATTAATGTAGTGTTGTTGTAAACATAAAAAAATTAATACCCAGGAACTGAACCCGAATGGTTCCAAAATTAAATTTGTACCCGAGGGTTCAACTTCCTAAATATCAAAAAATTTCGGTTCGATTCGGTTCTCTTCAGAATCGAACCGAACCAGACCATATCAAGCCCTAATTTTCAAGTCATTTTCAATTTTAAAAATACTAAAAATGTGTTTGCTCTGTTATTTTTTAAAATATATTTTCAAAAATAAGAATAATTTTATAATATAAAATTCGAAACGTATTTTTAACAAAAAAAAACACTCAAAACATCGAAAACCAAAGTTTAAATGAATTTTTATTTAAACAAAATTTTAATAGTTAAAAGTTTTAAAAAATAAAATTATAAAAATTAAAATTCAAAAGAAATTGATAAATTCTAAAAAATAAAATTTGAAAAAATAAAATCTAAAATTCTAAAGCTAAAAAAAATTCTAAATAATTAAAATTAAAATTCTTGAAAAATAAAGATTATAAAAATTTATAGAAAAAAAATAAAAATAGTTCAAGCTCTTAATGATTATTTACATAACAAAATTTAAAAAATATTTAAATGAACAAATACAAAAATATTTTAAATCCACGTATTAGTTTATTTTTATTTCCAATATTTTGAAATTAATTTATTATTTTTACTATAACTTTTTATTGAGAAAAAAAAATTATAAGGTTGACTAAATTTAAAATGTATTTAATACTTAACAATATATTAACGTAAAATTATTATTTTTTTATTGAATAATCAATTTTAATGGAATAAAATGTAATAAAATAATTTTTCAAAATTTCAAACCAAATGTGTCTTTTAATTTTCTGTTTTGAAAAAATAATTTTATAAAATAACATACCTAACGTGTTTTTAGAAATCTTAAAACAGATTCTTAAAATGAAAAATGGAAAATGAACTCAAAACTGAAAATCGAAACACAAACCAAACGGGTTCTAGGTTTTTACTTATTTCTATTAAAATTAATTTTACATTTTTTACACAACCAAAAATGTTCAAAGACCCGTTCAATGAAGAAATTACTGATTTTTTTATGATTTTAAGCTAATATTATTTCTGATTTTGCATTGTATTACATATACTGTTGTGACTATATTAATTACTTAATTATGAAGTGAAAAAATTATATGTTTAGGTTGTTAAGTTGCGAAGTGTATCATTATCGCTCCTACACACGTCGATTCTCACCATGTGGTTACCATGGGATTGATGGGAGGCAGAAGCCCACCTCCCACGGGTCCGCCTCCGAACCAAATTTTATTACGGGTATTTTGGGATTTTGTTTTTCTGTTAATTTCGTGGTAACATTTTGAGTTCTTATAAATTTCTGTTAGAATTTGGGTGTGACCCGAATTCTTTTGTTGAAATGTTTAAAGTAATTGAAGAATTTTAATTGAAGCGCACATCAAGAAGAATTCAATTTGAAATGTTATTGAAGTCTTATGTCAAGTTGAAATTCTATTTTAGAAACCCATTGTGAGTTGAAATTTGTTTTGGACTCAATTTTTAGTATTCTACTTCATCAATAATTCTACTATGAGAGTTTGAACATCATCCACACGTTCCCTATAAATACTAGTCTCTTCTATACATTTTTTTATTGTAAGATTTATGATTACTAGATTTTAGGATTTTTTTAATTTTTCTCTCTTTTCTCCATTATTATTGAGTCAACAAAATCTCCTAATTCGTCTGTCATATTCTTGTTTTCCTTTATTCTTTTGNAAAAAATTCAGTTAAGAATGCTATTGGAGTCATATGACAAGTTAAAGTTCTATTTTGAACGCCCATTGGGAGTTGAAATTTGTTTTGGACTCAATTTTTAGTATTCTACTTCATCAATAATTCTACTATGAGAGTTTGAACATCATCCACACGTTCCCTATAAATACTAGTCTCTTCTATACATTTTTTTATTGTAAGATTTATGATTACTAGATTTTAGGATTTTTTTAATTTTTCTCTCTTTTCTCCATTATTATTGAGTCAATAAAATCTCCTAATTCGTCTGTCATATTCTTGTTTTCCTTTATTCTTTTGTTCTTGACCATATACTTCATATTTTGCCATATAACTTCAACATCTCAATTCGGTGGTTGGTATCACAAGATGTGCTATCAATCCTAACAAGTGATATCAGATCTTAGGTTTAGCAGTTCCGCAAGTTTCTTGATT
>CAIGRK010120760.1:0-19840 GCA_903798315.1 Fraxinus greggii
ATGCTATTTATCATCGTAATGATGATACAACAATGATGTGACAATCTATTATTCCTCATTTTCTTCTTTCTCTCTCCACCCTCTCTCATAAAAATTGAACTCTCAAATTCCATTATTCCATATAAAGTTATAAACTGTCATATCATCGATATTCTATCATTGTAATGATAAATAACATTATTCTTATAAAACACATAACACAACCTCGTTACATTTTGAGCTTAGCTCTATTCCAATTATTTATATCCTTTGCCATCCGCGTCCCCACCACAAATATGGAAGCAAAGAATAACGTTAAAAATGACGATGGTGTTTCTACTTTTGTCTTGAATTTGTCAGCCTTAACGGTTGTTTAAGGAAGATAGTGACATATGTTCTCTACACTAGATAATGGCAGCCGAAATTGTTTGGATTCAAATAGAAAAACTGCCACTGATTTCTGGTTATTCTTGACAATCACTCAGATAATTTATTGGCTTCTCTTTTGGTTCTTTATTTGGTCTAATTCTAAATGTGGCCGTTGGGCTAAAATTTGATTTGAATAGCACCAAAACTTACGAGGCATATAACTGTTTTAATTTCACTGTTATTTTTAGAATTTTAATTTTAGATAATATCTGGATATAAGTTACTTTAACATGAGGGCAAATTTTCATTTTGAAACTATGAAGAAAGTAGCATATTCAAAGTCTAAATTCATTTTGAAATAAAATGGACATTATTATATCTCTCTAGTGAAAAGGCGAAAGTTTCAATTAGAAAAATGGACATATAATCCACGACTCTTGTGCATGTTTCTATTTTCCACATTTAATCTTCTGTCCAGAGTGGACAGAATAATTTTTTTTTTCTTTTTTTACTGTTGACGTGATAAGAGAACTTTACTTATGGTTGAATAGTCATATATTCAGAGAACCCTACTTGAAGTTCTCACTTCCACATCAGCAATGGAAAGTTTTTGTCCTATCCACTGAGAGCAGAGGATCAATTCTATTTCCAATATTTTAGGAATATGGCAAAGTTAATCGTTTAGCGTCCATTTGGAAGGAACTTATAAACGGTTTATATGTAGATAGATAAAATTGAATGGTGGATAAATTAGTAATATTTGTTAATTTATTGAAATATATGTTTGAAAATTAAATTTGACCACTTATAAATGATTTATAAATTGTTTTCAGCTGTGAATTAATTGAAAATGATCTATTCTTATGGTGAAATGACATTTGTGGATTGCGTGACAAATTTTTTGAAAGATAAAATCATTCAACATCGACGCTGAAATGACATTATTAGAAGTTAAAACATTCACCACACTATTATCCGTACTTTCAATTAACAAAAATAAACTATAAGTAACAAAAATGGAAAAAAAAAAATTCTAACTTGTCGTCGTCTTTGAATTCACCCATGGCTTTTAAAATTGAACCGAATCAACAAGTTCAATTGAAAAAATGGCGATGCTTGAACTGCGAATGGATCAATCCATAGTTGATAGCAATTGACTCGATCCGATCAAACCGACAGTTTTATTTAAACTACTTGACCCGATTGAAACCCGATAACCTGCATAGAAAAGCAGTCCAACAAGCCAATGCGTCAAAATGATAGCTTTACACTTTTGTGCGTACATAATAATATAGAAAATCATCTAATTTGTTGCTATATTCAAATCCTTTTTACTTTATAAAAATATTACATTCTAGTACATATAAATATAAATTTAATAATCAAATACAAAAATTTTAAAGAAAATATTTTACTAGCCTTTTAGTTATTAAAAAACTCAAAATTGTGATTAAAAAAAATTATTTCCTCATTACAGAATTAAAAGAAAAATATGAATATTATGGTAACAAAAATAGTTTAAGACAATGATGTGAAATTATTGATAAACAATTTAAGACTTTCCATTTGTCTCAAAAATAATTATTTCTATTATATAAAATTATATGATTTTATAAACAATCACCCATCGGTGGAACTAGTAACCCACCGGTTCAACTAGAAATTCGATGACTTAGTTCTTGACCACATCAATGTCGAGATTGATCTCATAATTATGCATCCACCCCTAAAGTGATGCTATTGCTTTTGCAGTTACCACTGTCATAGCTATTATCGCTACATCTGAATTAAAATATCAAACATACTAAATATGCTTTGTGCTTCACCGAATCGCTGCAGCAGTAGCCCATTGCATCATCGAAACAACCATGAAGTACACAACACTGACTATAAAAAGCATCAACCCTAAATATAAGGATCGAAAATTCACGAAGCCTTGTCCTATTCTTAATAAACTAATTTCATCCCGTCTTCACATGATTCTTTCATCACTAACATCCAATTTATCATAAGTTATAAAACAATCCCAACATTAATTCAATTATTAAAAAGAAGAAATACTAGTAGAAAAATTCACCAACCAACCAGCAGAAGTAATCACCATTACTCCATATCTAACCAAAGAATCCAAGAAAATAATCATACAGCCTAAGCCACATAAACTAAACTCTAGTATATAATGTAAGCCTCACGGGCATAGCTCAGTGGTGCGAAAGATATAAGTGAAATAGTCTCAACTGAGCTAGCAGCCTCAGTGTGAGTGTGAGATTTCTGCCTCAGCAAGGTTTGAAATGCTCTTTGTGGGCACCAGTATGGCAGTTCTTGTACCCTGGTCTACTGAGATACATCCTACAATTTACCTCCTCCACAATGTTTTAAGAGCGGGCGATGGGACCCTCAAAATTGAGGTTCAATCTTTTAGTATATATGGCGTGTTCGGTAGGGATTAAAATCAGATTAAAATTGAAAAATTAGTCGTTATAGTTGACTTTTATGAAATGAGGAAAATTCATAACGATCATATTTTTAATTTTAATTGACTTTTAATCTCTATCGAATAGGGTCATAATGCATATTAATAGTAGAAATGTGTATTTGAGTTGAATCCGTAAATAGATTCGGACAAAAACAAAGCATGCATGTATAAGTGTCATAGATTGTAATAAAATACCATTAGCGGGACCTGTCTCAATTTCAAGAAGTCCCATCGTGACAGCTTACCCCAAACCCGACCTTTACTTTCTTCAGTGTCATCTTCTGCTTCACACTGATATTCTGGTTTTCACACAACTATGCTTAAAGTCAAATGTTGAAAACTTGAGGCATTTTGTTTCAGTTGGAGAAGAAAAATAAAGAAGAAACAAAAAGCGATAAACTATGTCTGATGGTAAGCCAGCGTTTTTAAACGATGAATTATCAAAACATACCTCAATTTTCGGTTTACGTTTGTGGGTCGTTGTTGGAATTTCTGTTGGTGCTGTAATTGTCATTTTTCTCTTTATAATCTCTCTGTGGATCACCTCAAGGCGCAATAGCAACAAGAAAACGTTGCTTTTGACCCATAAAAATTCCAATATCCCAAAAGTTTCCAGAGAAATCCAAGAAATTCGGGTCGACCCTACCCGGAATCCGGAAACCGACCCCAAGCTGCTACTACCTGCTCCGGGACCCTTGCCGCTTCCTGAACCCGACCCAGTTGAGGACCAAAGAATCCATGTTGAGATTCGCAAGGGGCATCGAATTGCCTACCCGGGAAAGGTAGGGCCGCGCTCTGGATCGGGCCATGGGAGTGGGGACGCCCGGCCCCTTGCGGAGGATGGTGGCGGAATGGCTGCCCCGGAAGTGTCTCATTTGGGATGGGGTCATTGGTACACTCTGAGGGAGCTTGAAGAGGCCACTGATGGGTTTGCTGATGACAATGTGATTGGTGAAGGTGGGTATGGAATTGTTTACCATGGTCTCATGGAGGATAACACTCGAGTTGCTGTCAAGAATTTGCTCAATAACAGGTATTTTACTTCAATTATTCTTTGCTATGTTTACATTGCTTGCATATTACATGGATAGAGAAATTATTTCCTATCATGGATGGATTATGATGATAGTTGGGATACTTTAGAGTTTATATGAGTAGGTTGAGTGTAATTTATTTTCTTGAACTGCAGATGGACAATTGGACATTGATTGTTTAGGCTTTAGACTACTGTGGGATGATGTTATTTTGTTTTTGTATGTTCGACGCTGTTTTTTTGTTCAGGGGTCAAGCAGAGAGAGAGTTTAAGGTTGAAGTTGAAGCAATTGGACGTGTTAGGCATAAGAATTTGGTGAGATTGCTCGGCTATTGTGCTGAAGGAGAACATAGGTGTGTCTAACATTGAAATTTAGCTTGTATTTTATTTCATCTTGAAGATAAATTCATAGTTTGTACAATTCCGGTTGTTTTGTTTCGGAAATTGGCCTTGGTTAGGCTTGTTTCCCATAGATTTTTCAGTCTTGGATTGTATGTTTTTCAGGATGCTTGTGTATGAGTATGTAGACAATGGTAACTTAGAACAGTGGCTTCATGGAGATGTAGGATCATATAGTCCTCTCACATGGGATATACGAATGAAAATCATACTTGGAACTGCAAAGGGGTAAGGAAAATCTTCATATCTATTAAATCTTGTGTTTGTTTCAATGGATTCGTACTCGTTATTTATTGTTTAGTTGGTATAACTAAAACTTGGTGAATTTCTTAGACTAACCTATCTGCACGAGGGGCTTGAACCTAAGGTTGTTCACCGTGATATTAAATCAAGCAACATTTTATTGGACAAACAATGGAACTCTAAAGTATCTGACTTTGGCCTGGCAAAGCTCTTGGGCTCAGAGAGGACTTATATTACCACTCGTGTTATGGGTACATTTGGGTAAAACAAATCCGTGGGCATATTTTGTGGCTTTTATTTCTACCGTTAACCAAATGACATTGATTACTAGATTTTCTTCTATGTTTTATAGTTATGTGGCACCCGAGTATGCTAGCACTGGCATGTTGAATGAGAGAAGTGACGTTTATAGTTTTGGGATTCTTATAATGGAAATCATTACTGGGAGGAACCCGGTGGATTACAGCCGTCCCCCAGGGGAGGTATGTATGCAGTATTCTTGATTGCTTCTTTTTGTGGAGTATCGATATTTAAGTTCATGTTTTATAAGGTCTTTCTGGTTTTGAACAAAAGCTAAAAACCTCAGGTGAATCTGATTGACTGGCTTAAAACAATGGTTTCGAACCGGATTGCAGAGGGAGTTTTGGACCCCAAGTTATCTGAGAAGCCTTCTTCAAGGGCATTGAAACGTGCTCTGTTAGTAGCTTTACGCTGTGTAGACCCAAACGCCCAGAAGAGGCCAAAGATGGGACATGTGGTACACATGCTTGAGAGTGACGATTTTCCTTTCCGTGATGTAAGTTAAAAATCCTATATTTAGTAAAGTTGTGGAATTTAACTCGCATCCCATCTTCTTGCTGGAAACAGCTAAATGCACGTGACATTGTGCATTTGTATCTTCACTTTCATGTATTCTTTTCCTGCATTCTCGCTTGTTAAACTTCCCGCTTCTTATAACCTGTTCATAAATTGATCTCAACTTGTTCATATTTCAGTATTAATGAGTTGCAACTCTTATGACTTCATAGCTGTGCATTTAGTCAGTATCAACTACATTACAAATGTCTTCTTCTGCTTGAAGTTCTTCCCCATTCTTGTGCATCTAAAGAATGAAAAACTGGGAGAGTGAATTAAATGAACCACTTCCTTGTTCTTATTATCTTTGGAAAATGTGAGTTGGAATATTTTGATATCCATGTGCTCTTTCCAGTTATGTCTAATAAGGAATTTGAGAAGATTGATGCATATGGACCTCAATTATATTATTGAATCAACTATATAGCTTTCCATTGAATATATATGATCAGATATTGAAATGTTAATTTTCGTCCTGCATATCGCCATTTCTTAGCTGGTGAGGTCCTTGAAATTTTTTTTTGTCCTATCGAACTACTGATTACAGGACCGCAGAGCTGGAAGAGAACATGGTCGATCACATCGGGACAGCCTCAAGGAGAGGGTAGTAGAGAAACACATCATGGAACCAGGTGACAGTAGTGGATATGAAAGCAGCGTCCAAACTGACAGGTCTTTGTTGAAGAAGCAAGAAACTGACGAAGAAAAGTAGCCTCACAATCCCTATTGAAGTTCAAAAGACGCATCTCATCCTTTCTAAATATTTTTTTATTGCTTGGCCATGTTAATATCTTCATTCACCTTTGGATTTAAATTATAATAGTTATGATCATTGAAGTTGTGAAACGCGGAAGATGATACCGGATTAAACCCATGAAGTTGTGAAACGTGTAAGATGATACCGGATTAAACTCGTACCAAATTGTTGGAGAAAATAAGAGATTATAGGCACAATATGAAGTAAATATTACAAAAACACAAGAATATTAATTTGCAGAAGATTTTATTATAATATGGAGAAATGATAGAAAGATTACTTGTTTACAATGTTTTTAACTTCTTATTAAATCATAATGAAGAGTCAATTATGTATAGAAAACAAATATGAGATATCTAAACTCTCATAGTAGAGTTGTACTTGAAGTAGAATATAAAAACAGAATAGAACAGAAAAATCGTGCAAGAGCGACATAGGTAGGGCAGCGCACGATGCATTAGCTCCGGCTCCTCTGCCCAATTTTGCGGGGCGGCGTCCCGTTTCCGTCCAAAAACCGTCCAAAGATTTTTTTCTTCATTCTAAAGTTCTTTTCAAGTTCTAAACAAATTCAAACTTTCAATGAACTTCTAAATAGAATTTCAATTAGAAATTGTCAAGTAAACTTGAATGTGATTGAACAATAGTATATCAAATATGATTCTGCTTAATGTGCACTTTAATTAAAACTCTGGATTATCTTCAACAAAGAAATCGGGTCATAATCAAATTCTAACAAACGCTTTTGTAGCAGATTGAGGTCACTAGCTATGAATGTAAGTTATTATGATTTAGTTTGATGTTTCATTTTCAAGTCTATTAATCGGCTCATTTGGTAGATATCACAATTTACTACTCGATACTTATTTGTTAAGAACCAACCAAGACACCAGAATTGCACTAATACCAATTGTTGAGAAATCGGCCAAATAATAAAGACTAGAAAAATATGAGAAATTTGAAAAAGAAAGGGTCCCACAACAACCAAGATTTTTATGGAAGAAAATGAGAATTTGTTATACCAAAAAAGCTAAAATTATCTTTACAAGATTTTGTTCTCTCTATCTAACTCTAAAAAATTCTCTCAAGTTTTTAATGTATACAACAATGATTTAATTGTTATCTTGAGTCTCTTTTGAGTTCATTTTAAGTCTGAAGAGCCTACACTTTGTAAAGTATTTATAGTAGCTAAATCTTGAAGTTATTCAAAACACTTCTTTATCTATTCCAAAGTTCTTATCCCAATCAAACTCTCGATCCATTTTGAAATTCGATTCCTTAACAAACCAAACTTCTAAACCAAAATTATTTAAACTTCCTCCATGAATCAAACATCCAAATCACGTTGAATTTGAGTCACAAAACATAACAAGCTCCACATTGGTACAAATTTCATAGCAAAGAATTAAGTTTTCACTCTTCATTCTCCAACTCTTCCACCATGCGGCTTCCAAACATCACATGCCCCTCATGGGCACACCATGTCCCTGCCGGGTATACTCAGCAACTGTAAACTAAATCCAAGCGCTATTTACTAGCAGAACTACCTTGTGCTCCTTGCATGAATCATCTCGTTCACTTCCAACTCTAGCCAAGTCAATAAACCTGCATGAATAACCCACCTGAGTTGCTAAATCTACTCGAATCACCACGACCAACATGATCAACAAGTTCACAACAAGCTCCACCTGAGCGACTAGAAGATTCTCCAATATCATTGTTTAAATTACCTCGAACAACCCGAACACAACCAACTCTATTCGAGTTATTGCTTACTGAATCATAAGCTGCAGCTGCATCCATAGTAACCGCTGAACCTTCTAATACATAACCAGGACTTTCTCCATCCCTTTCACACAACTCAAGCACCCTTGCTAATTTTTAGAACTCCACCTCCACCGGTATGCATGTACCCTTTTGAATCAAGAGTATTCAATGAGATTAAATTACTAATTATACCTGGAACATGTCGAGACTAGTCAAGTGTTCTAACCGTCCCATCAAACATCTTGATTCTGATTTTACCAATCCGTGCTATTTTACATGGATCATTATCTATCATCATCACGAAACCCTTGTAACTATTTCATATGAAGGAAACCAATCCCGATTTAAACACATATGAAAAGTGCAAGTCGAATCAAGAATTCAATCATCGTCAAGTTTAGAGTCACCTTCAATAATCGCTAAAAGATCTACATCGATGTCTTCTTTTGCAAGACTGGCAGTATCGATATTTTATGATTGTTCCTTCTGATTTGTGGTGGCAAACCTGTTTCGCCACTCATAGCAATCCCTCTTCATGTACCCCTTATTGTTGTAATACCAACTGACTTACCACTGTTACTATCCTTAACTCTGTCCCCTCCACAACCACTTGTATTCCTCTCACGAACAACAAGACCCTCTACCTGGATCTCATAACTGACAACCAAATGCTTCATCTTTTCTTTGGAATAAAACGCATCATATACCTCGTCAATAGTAATAGTATCTCGAATATAGAGAATGGTATCTGTAAAAGTCACATATGAAGATGGCAACGAACATAACTATATCAACCTTAATTCCTCTTCATCATATTTGTTCTCCATGGTCTTTAAATCAGCGACAATTTCCTTAAACACCAATAGATGATCTTCCAAAGATCCATCTTCTATCAAGCAATGAGAATACAAACGCTGCTTCAAGTGTAACTTACTTGTCAAATCCTTTGTCATACAAAGCTGCTCCAATTTTAACCATAACTCTGTAGCACTTTTCTCATTTACAATATTCTGAAGAATTTGATTAGAAAAATGAAGATGTATCTGCAATAGGGCTTTTCGATCCTTTCGTTGCTTCTTTTCTGCAGTCATTGTTGCGAGTATTCTATCTATCCCCAAGAAACATCATCAAGATCCAATTGAACAAGAACCGCTCGCTCTTGATCTGCCACAAAGAAAATTTACTGTTGTGATCCAAAAGCAAAATCTCAAATTTCATAGTTGTTATCTCTAAAACAATCGACATTGTTCAAATCTCGCTTTAATAATCAATTTGGACCTCTCAAGAACCCGCCAAAAAACGTTGGCTCTGATATCACTTGTTAAGAACCAATTAAGATGTCAGAATTGAGAAACCAGCCAAATAATAAAGGCGAGAAAAATATAAGCAATTTGAAGAATAATGAATCACACAATAGCCAAAATTTTTGTGGAAGAAGATGGGGATTTATTATACCAAGGAACTAAAATTGTCTTTACAATATTTGATTATCTCTATCTAAATCTAAATAATTCTCTCAAGTTTCTAATACATACAACAATAATCTAATTGTTATCTTGAATATTTCTTAAATCCCTCTCAAGTCCATGAAGAGCCTACACATTGCGGCGTATTTATAGTAGTCAAATCTTGGAGTTATGGATGAAGTAGAACACAAAACCTTGTAAGAAACAAAACAAGATTAAAATTCACGCCGCATAGGCAGCGCTTCGGCGTTGCCGCCAGCTCCTTGGTGCCCGGAGGCCGGTGCCCCAGCACCAGCCATTTTGTTCTTCTTTGCGCCGCTTTCCGGCTCTCAGGCGCTCCCAATTCTGTCCTAATGAGTCCAAAACACTTCCTTATTCATTCCAAAGTTCTTATCCGAATCAAATTCTCAATTCATTTTTAAATTTGATCCCTTATCAAACCAACTTTCTAAACTAAAATTATTTATGCTTCCTCCATGAATCAAACTTCTAAATAACATGAAATTTGAGTCGCAAAACATAACATTATTTATTCACTTCTCAAGATTAATTGTTTATAAGCACTTAAAAGTATATTAAATCAGCACTGTATTTATCATGGTGGCTTCCTAATACAAGTAATTACTCATAATTGTGTCCCCGCCGTGGCTGTACTTCTTGGATGAATAGATGGTCAAACTGGTTTATTATCTTGGGGCTGCAGAATTTGAACAGCAAGAAAATGGGAATTTTTCCATTCAATATATAAATCCAGCACATCCGCATTAAATTTAGAATTAATGAAATGTATTTTTTGTTGTATTTGTAGGTCGGGACTAAATAAAATAATGAATTAAACTGGTCCTACAACTCGCATGCATAAGGTCTATAGATTGTAAGGCTTGGTATCCCAACTGGCGAATATACGGACGGAGAAAATTAAAGATTTATGGACCTCTCAATTGATATGAAGTATCAGTGTTAACTACTGATAAATAACATGCTTTACCACTCGAATTCTTATATTACTAAACCAGCAAATCAAGGATTGACAACATGGTAATGCCTAATCGAAGTAGTATTTTGTCCAACAAACCTTCCAAAATTCTTGTATTGGTGGACAACGGACTCCCTGCTGTTTGTGTATGAAAATACTCGCAGGTTGATAATTTAGTCTCATCTAGCGACAAAATGAAATTTAAAATTCTCTTCTACATTAGTTACAGGTGCATTCGGATAAGCATTTGCCTCCCGGGTAGAGAGTTACAACTTATTTACCAGCTCAATTCAGCTACAAAAATGTTTGTACCATAAGAGTGCTCAATTCCTTATTCTTTATAGGAGATAGTTTGGTGAGACTTTTGAGGTGTTAGAATTTTAGTTTTAATCATACTAAAATTAGCCCGCAGTTACAGTTAATGATAAGTAAGGCATTCATGTTTTTGAAATTGATCACCTGTCTCTCGTTGACATAATAAAAATTTCAAACTGTTGATGTAAAATTTCAAACTGTTGATGTGATAAGAGAATCTTACTTATAGTTCTGTCCATTTTTATTCTATTCACCGAGGACATGAGTTTAGGTCTGCTCTTGTTATATATGCAAATGCTAATGTAGGTCACCTTTTGTATGTGTGTTAGGCCATGAATGTTGTTTCTTAGTAATGGTTTTACCCAATGGGGGATTAAACATCCAGCGAGCACCAACGGCCGCGGTACTGAATCTGTTGGGAACAATGTTTCTTTTTTTTTTTTTTTGTTGTTGTTGACAATAGATAAAATATTTAGATTATATATCTTGGAATTCATTTTGTTTTTAAATATATATTATAATTCAGTTGGTTAGAACTTTCACATCCAAATTCCTAGGATCAAATTTCTTCCAAACCAATTTATTGCGTAATTTTTCTAATTCTTCGAACCTGTGTGCCCTCTTTAAAATTATTGAAAGCATTACCTTCATGGAACTTATTAAATTTTGACACTAAATGTAACATAATAATATATGTTCAAATTTATCGGTTTTAATGCAATTAGAACGATTTGAACGTGTGCTCTTCCTTTGAATTATATAAAATTTAATAACTATATCATTTGATGAATATTGTTAATATATATAACAGAACTATATATGTTCAGTTTTAATAAAATAATTGTTATGTTTCATTTTTAATATTTTATTATAGTTGACGGTCAGTGATCAGCAATGACTCGTACTCACTCAAAATCTAGGATCCACCTATGTTTACAAAAATAAATAAATAAAGTGTAGCTGCAAGGTTTTTTTTTTTTGTTTAATTAAAGGAGGACGATACTTTCGAGATTTTATTAATATGCACTCACTTGTGACGGAGGAATACCGTGATTACATGAAAATAATGAAAGCGATAAATGGGGAAGTACTACTTCACTTATAATGAAAATAAATGACGAAGAATAAAGCAGTAAATAAGGAAGTACTACATCCTTTACAGTAAGAACTATTGTAATTTAAGACAAAAATAAGAATTGGAAGTAAAATAAAATGCAAACTCTTAAACTAGGCAATCCATGTCTGTCAATTTGTACTAGTGGCCTAATATGTCATGATAGGTCATGTATCCATATACCTGATATCGTCGATGATTCCAACTCTCAGCAGCAAGAGCATCTACAACCAGATTTCCTTATGTGAGAAATTGTATCTCTGTCGAAGGATATGATATTTGTGATACGTCTGAGTATGCTCTGAATAGCCAATGGTCCTCCTCTTCTAGTGATGCAGTGAATAGCTAGTGAATAGCTACTGTAGAATCAGACTCAACCCAAAACGTTGAAAAATCAAGTCCTTGAACTAGTAAAATCTCATCAAGAAAAGCTCGAATATCAAGTTGAACATTACAAAATGTGCATTTTCTCTCTTAAATTATTCATAGTGCTACCTACTTTTTCTGGAATCGAAGTTTTGCTTGTTAAAACAATTGAACAAAGGCCGATGATGGGATGGCTTGGGGCCCTTGCTTTTATTTCTTTCCCCAGTGTCAATTGTCTGCTTAGTCCAACATCTTTTTCTTCACTTTGGGATAAAGGGATTGCTTTCTAACGTTCATACTTTGTAGTTTCAATTACGATTGTATATTTGTTGAAACCACGATTATTATCTTGTTTCTAATTAAAATAGACTAACAAATAAAGAAAAACAAAAAAAATTTCTCCTCTGACCACCCACACTCCCGCTCGCCTCCAAACTGCACATCACAGGCACTCGAGAGGGGAGTTAACATTGATTAAGACATTGGAAGAAAAAGAGGTTAGAGAGAGTGGTGGAAAGACATTACTAGAAGTGCAAAGGTTGAATAATTGAATAAAGAGAATTGAAGGTTAAGTGGGAAACCTCAATCACATTATTTTGATAATGACTACTCTTAAGGAGTTTCCAGCAATTTCCCAATTCCCATAAATTATGATCTATTAGTATTAAAATTCAACTAAACCAACAATACATTTTTTTGAGGAGTATTGTAATCCATCTTTTATCTACGTACCTACATTTTTCTCCATAAAATCGACATAAAGAAAGGCGGGCCTAGCAAGCCGTTTGGAACCTCAAGTCTTCTTAAATATTCTGATACCAGGAACGCATGCAACTTTCACTTTGATCTTCGATGAACTTTCAAATTGTTGGGGACACATGCAATCCCATCCATATCTCTCCTTAAGAGTAATCGGCTCCGGGAGAGAACTTAAATCCTATCTAAATCCAAGTAAGTTAGATCGAGTACGAGATAAAGCCAGAAGTGGTTTATCCAAGTTGGTTGAACACCCGACAGAAGCACCAAATCAATAGTATATATTGCTATAATGGTATAGAAAAATCATTTTATTTAATCCAATATTTATTCATTCATGCCATGTTGAGAGAATGAAGCTCCTGTTTGGACTCCATTTTTTTGAAAAAATGCATTTTTTTCTCACTTATTTTTAATCACACATTCTCCAATAAAATAATATTACATGTAAATTCAATTTTTTTTTATTTTTTTAACCACACATTATCTAAAAATTCACTATTCCGAAATACATTTTCCTCAAAAATCTATTTTTAATGGAACCCATACTATTTTGTTATTGCGCCCTAAACAACTTGAGAAAATTGGAAGTTTATTATACTAAAATTTTCAGCAATAGAAGAAAGCAAAAAAAAAAATGTTGGTTAGATGATTGGATGATTCTATACACGAACATAAAATAGACTTGGTCCATAAACTTCAAATTTCACTAGGAATCTGTGAAAAAGAAAAAATGGCGAACAATTATTAATTATTAGTTGACCATGATTATCCGAGTTATGCTACATGTACAATTTAGTTTGACAACAATGATTGGCAACTCGTACTTGGCAACATTACAATCATCCGTTTCAAAAATTATTTTTTAAATCAATGGTCGAATTTTGACAACATAAGCATCGTTACCCATTATTTTAAGAATTAAATTACTTGTACATTCTACTTACACCTCGATTTACACTTCGAATATGTGGTAATTTTTTAATGGTTGGATTAAAGTTGTTTTTGTAAAAAGATATTTGAGATCTTGACAAATGTAAAATATGTAAATCAGGTGGTAAAGTAGGATGTGTATATAGCATCACTCTTATTTTCAAGTACAACTACACAAATAGCATAATCGCTGATAGCCCGCCGGTGGTGACTTTGAATAGCGCCAAAGAACTGGTACTAAATCACAATAATTGTGCCATGAGGTTGGATTCTTTACATGTCAAATAATATGGAAAATGACATCCAAGTGAGAAGAAGATAAGGTGTAATAATTCGGAGAGCTCATTCTAGGAAGCCAATTTTAATTGTCATCAGCATAAAATCAGCTTCAGAGGTACACGAAAGAACTTGTTTCCAGAAAAAGAAAAATGGGGCTGATTGAGTCCTTCCCAATCCTCCTCTTCTCATGTTTTTTGCTGGCTTCATCAGAAAGATCTACTTATATTGTCCACATGGACAAATCTTTGATGCCTAAGGCTTTTTCCAGTCATCGTTATTGGTACTCTTCCATTCTTGAAGCCATTAAATCAGTTGGATTCACTTCATTGGATAGTCAAAATCATTCACCAAAGCTTGTATATACATATGATTATGCCTTTCATGGATTCAGTGCAGTAATGTCCAAAGATGAATTGGAAGCTTTGAAGAAGTCACCGGGATTCCTTTCAGCTTACCCCGCTAATATTGTGACACCTGACACCACGCATACTGACAAGTTTCTCTCTCTGAACACTGCCACAGGTATATGGCCAGCATCTGAGTATGGTAAAGATGTGATTATTGGGGTTATTGATAGCGGCATATGGCCAGAAAGTCCAAGCTTTAAAGATGATGGAATGACAGAAATTCCAGTAAGGTGGAAGGGAATTTGCCAGGCAGGTGAAGAGTTCAATCCTTCATTGTGTAACAAGAAACTCATTGGAGCAAGATACTTTAATCGGGGAGTTCGGGAAGCAAATCCTGGAGTCACGATAACGATGAATTCAGCAAGGGACGAATCGGGTCATGGCACACACGTGGCATCCACTGCTGCTGGAAACTACGTCGACGGGGTTTCATTCTTTGGATATGCTCCAGGAACAGCAAGAGGAGTGGCTCCACGAGCTAGGCTTGCTGCATATAAAGTTCTCTGGAATGAAGGAAGTCTGGAATCTGATGCTCTTGCAGGTATAGATCAGGCTGTGGCAGATGGTGTTGACATACTTTCTATCTCTCTGAGTTATCGTAACACAGATTTGTACAATAATCCTCTTGCCATAGCTGGATTTGGTGCCATAGAGAAAGGAATCCTTGTCTCTGTTTCAGCAGGAAATCGAGGACCAGATTTTGCAACTTTACTTTAGGGAATCCCCTGGGCAGTCGTGGTCGCGTCAGGAACTGTTGATCGCTGGTTTGCAGGGACCTTGACTCTGGGGAATGGCTTGTCCATAACTGGATGGAGCTTGTTTCCTGGTAGAGCCCCAGTTAGAAACTTGGCTCTCACTTACAATGAGACATTATCTGCTTGCAATTCATCTGAGCTATTGTCAGAAGCTCCTGAAGGTGGCATCATCATATGTAACCAATCTGATGAAACAACAGAATTCTTTTCCCTGTGGAGGTATCTCTCAGACTCTAATGTTCGTGCTGCTATCATTATTTCTGAAGATACTGGTATACTTCGATCTGCTTCTTTTCCTTATCCTGGAGTCGTAATTACCCCCAAAGATGCAAAAGACGTGATCAATTACGCATCTAATAGTACTGACCCTCGAGCAAGCATCGAGTTCCAACAAACAATCCTGGGAACAGAGCCCAGACCTGCTCCAGCTGTATCAGGATCCTCATCAAGAGGTCCTTCAAGAAGCTATCCAGGCATTTTAAAGCCCGACACAATGGCACCAGGAGTGTTAATCTTAGCAGCCTATAATCCTTACGCTTCTGAAGCAAGTATTGGTAACAACATATTTTTGGCTAGTAACTACACACTCTTGTCAGGTACATCGATGGCTTGTCCACATATATCTGGAATTGCTGCCCTCCTCAAGGCTGCACATTCCTATTGGAGTCCTGCAGCTATTCGATCCGCCATGATGACCACTGCAAATCCACTCGATAATAGTCAAAAACCCATCAAAGACATGGGCAACAATTATGAAGTTGCTACACCACTTGACATGGGGGCAGGGCAAGTTGATCCAAATCGCGCCCTCGATCCAGGACTCATTTACGATGCTACCCCACAAGACTATGTAAATTTTGTGTGTGCATTAAATTTCACTCGGGAACAAACTCAAACTATCATACGATCAAGATACAATTGCTCAAAGTCATCCTTGGATCTGAATTATCCATCTTTCATCGCTCTTTATGACATTGAAGAAACAAGAAGTACATTAACTCAAAAATTCCGCAGGACAGTCACAAATGTAATGGATGGTGCTGCGACTTATAAAGTTAAGGTTGAAAGGCCCAAGGATTCTACAATCACAGTATCGCCAGAAACATTAGTCTTCCGAAAGAAGTATGAGAAGCAAAGCTATTCTGTGAGCATACGTTATAGGAGTTACAGTAGGACTGTTATTAATGATGGTTCGATCGCTTGGGTTGAAGACAATGGCAAGCACACAGTGAGGAGTCCCATTGTGGTGACTCTACGGGTCTTTAACGACTAGTTTTTATGATGATTTCAAGTGATCACTCTACTTTCACATAATCCTGTTATAATTCTTAAACGTAATAATTTTATTAAAGAAACAGGATACGGTTAAATAAAATCTTCATGGATTATCCTTGGCTAACTAAACATCTTCATTTTACCTTGGAATTTTACAGAAAAATTTTGTGTAGTCTAAGAATGTAAGTAATCTCGAATCTTCATGGATTATCCTTGGCTAACTAAATATCTTCATTTTACCTTTGAATATTACAGAAAAATTTTGTGTAGTCTAAGAATGTAAGTAATCTTGCTTTTGTTTCTGTTCTCAAATTAAATTGCTCTTCAAATTCAAAGTTTTAAAGATTGATCCCTCTTTATTACCAAAAGAATTAACTTACAAATTTAGAAAAAAATATGTTTAAAATAAAAAGTTGTAAAGCCAGACAAATATCACCAATGTACAAGACTGAATCCAAAGGAATGCACAACCCAATATTTAAGGGTATAAAAATTCAAATAATTTTATGATGATAATACACCTACCAAGTATCAAAGCATTAAAGCAGTGTTTTTCTTTTTCCCTCCAACTTAAATATTTGCAGTTAATATTTTTGCCCCACACTTGCAACTTGGTAACATTATTGTTGACTCAAGGACATGTCGTACTCAACTTCAATATCTATAGACAAAAAGCACAATTTTTCCTTACCAATTTGACTGTTGTCAGCATAAAATCAGCTTCCGAGGTACCAAAGAACTTGTTCTCAGTAAAAGAAAAATGGGGCTGATTGAGGCCTTCCTAATCCTTCTCTTCTCATTGTTTTTTCTGGCTTCAGCAGAAAGATCTACTTATATTGTCCACATGGACAAATCTTTGATGCCTAAGGCATTTTCCAGTCACCATTATTGGTACTCTTCCACTCTTCAATCCATTAAATCAGTTGAACTGACCTCGTTAGGTGCTCATAATCCTTCACCGAAGCTTGTCTATACGTATGATCATGCATTTCATGGATTCAGTGCAGTAATGTCCAAAGATGAATTGGGAGCTTTGAAGAAGTCACCGGGCTTCCTTTCGGCTTATCCCGATGATGTTGTCACACCAGACACCACCCATACTTACAAGTTTCTTTCTCTGAATACTGCCACAGGTATATGGCCAGCATCTGAGTATGGTAAAGATGTGATTATTGGGGTTATTGACAGTGGCATATGGCCAGAAAGTCCTAGCTTTAAGGATGATGGAATGACGGAAGTTCCTGCAAGATGGAAGGGAATTTGCCAGGCAGGTGAAGGGTTCAATTCTTCATTGTGTAACAAGAAACTCATAGGAGCAAGATACTTCAGTAAGGGAGTTCGGGAAGCAAATACCGGAGTTGAAATGACGATGGATTCTGCAAGGGACGAGTCCGGTCACGGCACCCACGTGGCGTCCACTGCTGCTGGAAACTACGTTGACGGAATTTCATTCTTTGGCTACGCTGCAGGAACCGCGAGAGGAGTGGCTCCACGTGCTAGGCTTGCAGCATATAAAGTCATCTGGAATGAAGGAAACCTTGAATCTGATGTTCTTGCAGGTATTGACCAGGCTGTGGCTGATGGAGTTGATATACTGTCAATTTCTCTGAGTAACCGTAGGACTTATTTGTACGAGGATCCTATTGCCATAGCTACCTTCGGAGCCACAGAGAAGGGAATCCTTGTTTCTACTTCAGCAGGAAACCGTGGTCCAAATTTTGCAACTTTAATCAAAGGAATCCCTTGGGCAGTGCTAGTGGCCTCAGGAACTGTTGATCGTTGGTTTGCTGGGACCATAACTCTAGGGAATGGTTTGTCCATCACCGGATGGAGCTTGTTTCCTGCTAGAGCCACAGTCAGAAACTTGATTCTCACTTACAATGAGACCTTATCTGCCTGCAAGTCAGCTGAATTAATTTCTGAAGCTCCTAGAGATGGTATCATCATATGTAATCAATCTGATGAAACAATTGGCTTCGATTTCTTATGGCAGCATCTCTTAGAGTCCAATGTTCGTGCAGCTATAATCATTAATGAAGATCCTAGCATGCTTCATTCTCATTCTTTTCCTTACCCTGGAGTAGTAATTACCCCTCGAGATGCAAAAGATGTGATCAATTATGCATCTAACAGTGCTGACCCAAGAGCAAGTATCGAGTTCCAGAAAACAATCTTGGGAGCTGAGCCCATAGCTGCTCCAGCACTATCGAAATCCTCATCAAGAGGTCCTGCACGAAGCTATCCAGACATCTTAAAGCCTGACATAATGGCACCAGGAGTGTTAATCTTAGCAGCCTATGATCCTTATAGTATTGCAGCACCAATTGGTAAGGATACATTGTTGGCCAGTGACTACACACTCTTGTCAGGTACATCAATGGCTTGTCCTCATATATCTGGAATTGCTGCGCTAATAAAAGCTGCGCATCCCGATTGGAGTCCTTCCGCTATTAAATCTGCCATGATGACCACCGCAAATCCACTTGATAATACACAAAAACCCATCAAAGACACAGGCAACAATAATTTAGATGCAACACCAACTGACATGGGGGCAGGACAAGTTGATCCGAATCGTGCTCTTGATCCAGGTCTCATTTACGATGCCACCCCACTCGACTATGTAAATCTTGTTTGTTCCATGAATTTTACACGCGAACAATCTCAATCAATCATAAGATCAAGCTACAATTGCTCAAATCCATCATCTGATCTGAATTACCCGTCGTTCATTGCTGTGTATGATCCTGAAGAAAAAAGAAGAACATTAACTCAGAAATTCAGGAGGACTGTTACAAATGTTGGGGATGGCGCTGCAACATATAAAGTTAAAGTTCATAAAACAAAGGATTCTACTATCACAGTATTTCCAGAAACAATGGTGTTCCGAAAAAAGTACGAGAAGCAAAGCTATTCAGTGACCATACGTTTTAAGACTCATAAGCCGAATAATCATGGATCAATCACTTGGGTTGAGGAAAACGAAAAGCACACAGTACGTAGTCCGTTTGTGGTGGCTTAACGGCCCTATATTGACTAGTTTTATGATTGAAGAGTGATAATTCTTGTAACTGCATGCAACTTTGTGTAATTTGAATTGTTAAAACCAAATAATGTTATTGTTAGGAATTTGAGGATGAGATATGGCGCGATATGAAATATAGATCGCACAAACAAATAAGTAAGAATAAGAAAACAAGCAAGAAAATAAAATTGGCAGAGGAACCGAATATTTTATCAAAACAACCAATGGAGAGAAAATACAATTTCTGCAATAATGTACTACTAAATTGAATGAAAAGTCTACTATTTATAGGAGAGAT